>JAPZAG010002818.1:0-14082 GCA_027475135.1 Bactrocera correcta | reverse complement strand
GTCAGTCACTTTTATGTCAAATGTCATGTCAAAATATTCATTAGTTTTTGAGATACGTGTCGTTTTGTGAGCTGCTAAAAGTGAGTTTTTCTTTTTTTGCGATGTCGAAATTTGTTGAGCAAAGAAATTGCATTAAATTTTGTTTACGAAATTAATTTTCTGCTGCGGATACGTTCAGGATGATGCAGAAAGCCTTTGGTGATGAGGGTATGTCTAAAAAAAAAAGTTTGCAAGTGGTATAGTGGGTTCCAAGCCGGCCGTGAACGTGGCGAAGACGAAGAGCGTCCAGGGCGATCATCAACCTAACCCGACGAAACTCACGTTCAACAAATCAACGATTTGATGTTGAAAAACCTTCGATTAACAATTAGAGACCTTGCTGATGAAGTAGGCATATCGAAAGGCTCAGACAATACCTTTTTGAAGGATGTTTTGGGCCTCAAGCGCGTCAAATCTCAACTGGTACCGAAAACATTGAATTTTTTGGAAAAAAGGCGTCGCGTTGAACTGTGTGAAACGATGCTTTCCGACTACCAGGATGTCATGAAACGCATTATAACTGGCGAGGAGACTTGGATCTATGCTTAGGACCTCGAAAAAACCGATCAATCGCGCGAATATCGTGCCAAAAGAGAGCCGAGACCAAAAAACTTACGCCAAAGTCGCTCAAAAATCAAGGCCATGTCGACTGTTTTCTTCGATTATCGAGGTGTTATGCATAATGAATTCCTTCCAACCGGTCAAACAGTCAACAGAGAATATTATTTGAACGTTGTGCGTCGTTTGCATAACGCTATCCACCTAAAAAGGTCGGAATTGTGGAAAGGCAATTCTTGGTTTTTACACCACGACAATGCACCATCCCATACTGCCCTCGTAATTCGTGATCATTTCTCCAAAAAATCAACCCATATCGTTCCGCAACCGCCGTATTCACCTGATCTGGCGCCGTGCGACTCCTGGCTGTTCACCAAGCTCAAAAGATCGCTCCGGGAACACCGTTTTTATACGATAACCGCAGCGAAGACGGAACTGAAGGCCATCCCGGAAAGTGACTACAAAAAGTGTTCCGAAGATTGGAGAATCCGTTGGGAAAAGTGCATTGCATCGGGAGGGGATTACTTTGAAGGAGATGAAATTGATTTGGAAGCATAAATAAAGAATTTTCAAAATAAATACAATGTCACCTTATTTGGGCGCACTAGTATATAAGTGGATTAGTGTTTTATTAAGTTGACATTTAAAGTTTATTTTTACAAAAATTTAGATTATTTATTTAAACCAAAATTTTAATTTAATCTGCTCAGTCAACGCTCGTCCTCGTGTCGACTACTTGTGTTTTTTCAATAGTCTTATCTATTCGTTTTTATTCTTAGACTCAACTCGTTGCCTCTTTGAAGGCAGGGTTGCATGTTACAGTCCGGTCGTGCATTTCTAGTATGTCCCTTCTTCCTTTTCTTTTACGTAGCATCTGCCCCTTCATAAGACTGCCTTCACAAACGGGCACTTTTGTCACCTAAGTCGATTTTTTGTAGGCGATGGGACGACGAGACAAAATGGGGTACGCTTTATATTCTTGTACGAAACAGTTCACTGCTACGCAATTCTTTACCGCTTTTTATTTAAAATTTTTTTCATTGCGTTCGGAAATTTGAATTTTATTATATATTTTAATAATATACTATACATTAATGTATATTAGTAAAAGTGATTAATATAATTGAAATATTTTTGAAAAGATTGAAATCAAGCCCAGCGAAAAAGTAAAATTTTTTATAATAATAAAAAAAGAGGTTCAAAGCTTATGAAGGCGATTATAATGATCTCGTGAAACACGAAACCAGTGAAAATTTAAAGATGAAACGCTTGATAAGAGCATGCCTGAAGATTAGTAATTTAGGATACTGGAGATGTTTTCCTCCAAGGCCTGAATCAAAGCGGCATTGACGGCATAGACTTTAGACTCTGCAGAAAAAAGTCTAATGGTGTGATAGCAATCGACCCCCCCAAAACGTAAAATTATCTATTACCGAAGGTTTCTCTCAATAAATTCATTGATTGATGCGATGTTGAAATCAAATGTGCCTAAATCACAAACTTCAATTTCAGGCATCAAATAGTCGGTTATCGTGGCGTCACCATTCATAGTTACGTTCTCATCGGCATGATTTTTGATGAAATATGGACGATGATTCCACCGGTCCACTAACCACAGCAACCATTTTTTTTTTTTCTGGACGATTTGGCAGCCCTTGAATCTCATCAAGTTGCTTTTTGCCTCAAATGCGGCGAAGCGATGTTGCTTGGAAAGGTCGAGCGGCTTTAGTTCTTACACGAGCTGCATTTTTTACGCTTTTAGTTCAAGATCTCGACGTAAAATGCTCCAAAAATAACACTACACTTACACGACTTACGTGCGATCTATCAAAAGAAGGCTAAGTACCTCTATTTGGATCACTTATTATGTATAAGATAATAGTAAATTGGAGAATGGTGGAAACTTTACTTAAAATTATCTACATTTATCTAAGGCATAAATCATAATTCAAGCATTTTATGTTATTTTAAGGTGTCAAATGGGTCTTGAGGGGTCAAAGGGATTTCTTTAAACATTTTTTTTTGCATTTTCTGTTCCCTTATACCCTTATAATAAATGTAAGGCTTCGAAAACGGCTCAAAAATAATAATAAAGCTCGACGTTCGGAGCGCGCTGAGTGCACATCTTAAACTTTAAACGCATTTTTCTCAAAACACACGTTTTTAAACTGGCGGAGACGATTCCGGTGGAAGTACTCAAACGATTTACTTAATTTTTTTTTATGTTCAAAAAACGCCGGGCTATCATCCCTATATTTTTTATAATTTATTGACAACGTTATGACAAAATTTATGGAAAAAGCATGCAAAAAAATTTAAAAAAAAAAAAACGTTAATTACTTTTTTAATTAAAAAAAAAAACGTTAATTAGTTTTTTTAAAATTTTCAACATTTTTTTATGATTTTAGTAGGGACGATAACCATTCACATACTTTTTAAGAATAATTTGTTTTTTTTTTTGTTTCAGATGATCCAAACATGAGAAATTGTGTCCCCCGCGAAAAACGCATCTCAATCACCCAGCCATTTCTCTGACAGATGTCATCAAAAAATTTCCCAAAGGTTTTGTTTATATACTCCACGATATACCTCATAATATGTGGAAATAGTTCTACTGTAGAAAAAAATTTCTATGAAAAAAATGTCAAAAAGAACAGGCCAGATTACCCTGCTGACTCCTTAATAAATTAGAAATCCTGCAATATTTCAAAAAATAAAATAAAAATTATAGGATTACCAATTAGTTTGTTTAGCCATGAAATGCCAAGCATATGTAAATAAATTACACAATTTTTATATATTAAAATCAAAATACATTGTAAAATTGTGAGAACAGTAAATGAAGTTTACTTAATTTTGGGGGATTTATGGAAAAAGAATGATTAAAAGTTGCTGTTATGTAAGGAAATAACAATGAACACTTTTTATAAAAATTTCGTATCCAAACTGATGGTACTATTTTACAGCGTGGTATGCATGGTAACATTTTCATTAACCTCTGACTGCAGGAAATGACAACATAATGGCAAAGGGCTCATTTATTCTAATCAGCGTCAACACTGAGAAAGCCATTGTCGTTTATATGTTTTTGAGTTTTGCTTAACGAATATTATGTCATTACAAAAGTCGGCCCTAAAATCAAAATGCAAAATTAACTCGTCAAGTAAATCCATTTCACCTTCCCTTTGCTTTATGAGCTGCTGTGGTTTATAACATAATTTCTCTTTCTTTTGCACTTTTATTGTCATTATTTACATACAAGTATTATATCAAAATTCATACAATACTTAAATACATGTATACAATGTATGTACCTAATGTACAAATGATTACTTTTTTATTGTTACTGTGTACTGTGTAACGCATGTCTGTAACACTTCCTTTGACGAACAGATTGGATAGCGTGAATTACCCGCGCTTCCTTCTTCATCCGAAGGACATTACTTAGGCGTATGTGTGTGTTTGTGGGGCGCTTTGCTTCACTGGATTGGCGGCTCATTTACACTATAGCTTCATCATACGTCATGTCGACACCTTGATCAAATTAAATGATTTACGTATGTAGTTACGTGCCAACGTGTGCAGGTATATGAGTGTGCAACTACGCACGTGTTACTCTCCTTAATATTATTTCTAAAGCTCAATAGCATGATAGTCTACCAGGGTATGTGCGTGAGGGGCCCAAGTGTTGTCTTACACATAATTAATATCGTATATAGATCTAGGCTTGCCTTGAAGTGAAATTTATATATTTTGAACGAGTTTAATTAGAGGCAGTTCTTCTTCTTTACTGGCGTAGACAGTGCTCATGCGGTTATAGCCGAGTTAACAACAACGCACTAATTGTTCTTCCTTTTTACTTTTTGGTACCAATTCAAGATACAAAGTGCAGCCAGGTCCTTCTCTAGCTGATCTCTCCAACGGACGAGTACTGAACCGAATACCTTCAAAGCTGAAGTATTTTTTTCCTTCCGGAAAACATGACCTGGCCAGTGCAACCGCTGTCTCTTGATACCAAGGTTGAGTCACTTTTGATAATCGTCATTGAGAAAAACGCTCACCTTCGTAGGCAAGTAGCCGACCTCAAGAAGTGTGGTGATGTTTTCTGCCTCAACGAGCAGAGTGGTGCCGGCACCAGCGGCTTCGGCATCTGTACTGGAGGTAATAACGCCAATTAAGAAAAGATGGCGAATAACGCTAACTTTGTTGAGGTCGTGGCGCAGGGAGTGCACATGCAAATTTCCCATGAAGAATTTATGGAAGAGTTTTTTCGACTAAACCCTCGAGAGTTCAGTTCCGAATCGAAAAAGACGGAGATTAGGATAATTACCCGTCCATGGAAGGTGGCTCCGAATAGGAGCACCAACATAGTCATTGAAAGTGGAAAAATTAATGTCCTCCCTCTCAGAAACAGGAAGGTACCACGTAAAGTGGTTTTTCTTTCAGGTGCGACAAGATAACCCAGTTATTGGATGCTTCCGATGCATGGCTTCGACCATATGGTGGCAGATTCCTGAGCAAAATTGGATGTATGCCGACGGCGCGATAACGAGGGTCACAGAGCTGTCAGTTGCGACAATGGAGATTGACCAGCTGGGCATCTTATGATGTCCGCTGTCTGCCCGATATATTGATGGATGGACGGGCGTGCCCTTGCTAGACACTAGTAGGAGGGTAAATTCAAGTGGATTGTCAGGGATCATATGCCGAAATTGGTGCCTTACACCTAGAGCCCTACACCATTGATGTGATCAGGGGTCTTCCTTGCAGTTTCAGGGTCTTTACGGACCTTGGAGATAATACTGCAATAATTTTGAATAAAACGAACTACGATTGTGCAGTTTTTGACTCCTTAGAGTGAATGTCGCTAGTTGTACTGCAAATTTAGCAGACCCCTACAGTCTATCCGAATAAACAAAAAATCGAAAGCACTATTTCTATTACGGAAATGATTTCTGGGAAATCTCAAAACTTAAAATTAGTTTCAAAATTGTTTTAACCACCAATAGTAAAGTTGGAATACTAATCTGTTCAAACATAGAAAACAACCCGCATGCAGACTAACAAAAATGGAAGAAAAAACTCAAAATCAACCCACAAAACAGAGTGATGTAAGTCTGTCTAAATTTACTCCACAAAGGCAAACGATGACTGCTAATGACGTGCAGTTTTTCACACCAACTTAAGGAACTTTTCAAGTAGCAACAACAAAAGTTGCCGCAATTTGCTGCAGCCAGCCACAAAGAAAAGAGGAGTGACAGCTGCAGCAGTGCAGCGTGTGGCAGCCAAGTGCAGTTATTGCCAGTCGACTGTTGTGCCCAAATAATTGTAGTTGCAGTCAAAAGCAGCAAGCAACAACGGCAATAACAAAAACTGCAGTAAATGATAGCAACAATACATAAAACGGAAATTTTTTTAATAAAATGCTTGAGTGGGCTAGTTATGGGATAAAGCTCTATAATTTTGTGAAATCATAGGAAAATGATGAAACGGAGTAGAATTTTTAAAACGAAAATCGCTCAAATGTTATATAACTGTTTTTAACGGACTCTACGAAATATAAGTACCTGAGGCACACCAAAGAAAATATAATTGTTCTGATATGGGTTCCGATGAGCTTTTAAATACCTCAGGTACGGAAAGTTAAAACTGTTTTCTAAGAAGAAAGCTCTAGAGCTGTAAAAAAGTAATGAAGATAAGTTAGTTTTGATATCTGAATTGCTCCCTATTTTAGAGCCTCCATTGGTTCTCTAAGTATTGGCTTAACAGCGGTTCTTAAGGTACTAGAAACGCATATTCGAACAAACTCCGGAATAGATTTCGAGTTTAGGGAAAGCTCTCAAAAACTGTCAAGCTCTCGAGAACGTAAATTTCGACATATCATGAATCAGAATTAGGATTCAGGAAATTCAAACTAAACGGATTAATAAAAATGAATCAATCAATACAAATTTTCAGAAAGTTTCCGACTACTACAGTCGGAACAGAGTTGCCACCTTTCCTAAAATTAAGGATTAAATACGATTTTACAAAATGAGTATCCAAAATAAAAAAAATTTGGGAAATCTGCGGGTATGTTTTTGAGAGTGCTTTAATTTAATATATTTTGAAGTAGAGTTGCCAACTTTCTAAAAATTTGTTAATATTACAAAATTACTATAAAACCTAAGGATTTAAAGAAAACTTGCGGAAACATTTTTGGCAGAGCTTTAATTAGACATATTTAGAGTAGAGTTGCCATATGTTTAAAAAATAAAATTTGTCGATATTACAAAATGAGTATCAAAAATAAGGAATTAAAGGAAACTTTTGGAAACATTTATGGGAGCACTTTAATTTAAACATATTTTGGAGCAGAGTTGCCATATTTTAAAAAAATAAAATTGACCAACTTAATAGCTAAGCGCAATATTTCGAAAAGCATCCATATTTCTAGAATTTCAAAAAGTTTTCGAAAATAGTTAGATTTAGTTAGATGGCTGATACAATAAGGTGGTGGCAGATCACGGTTAGACTGATTCAATCCTTTGTGAAGTCAGAAAAAAACTTCTGTAGTTGAATATTAACTCTTGACAAAGGGCCTAGAACCTATAAGATCCTGGACTTTAACGTTACGGAAATTGAAGTTGAAATGGAGTTGCCACCCTTTGCAAGGAATAAATCTAAACAAAATAATGCAAATTAAGCAGCAAACGGAATGAACTAAAGTAAAATTATAATAACGTAATTGAGAGGGCATTATTTTTAGCGTATTCAGTAGTAGAGTTGCCATATTTTTAAAAAATTAATTGCTGACGTTATAAAATGGAAACCACAACATGTTTAATAAGGCGCTTCAGTTAATAGGTAGAACTTTAATTTAATATTTTTTCTGTATTTTATTAAAAGAAAAAACATTTGAAGCTTAAAAGGCCACCCTTTATTTAGTAGTCTTCATCTATATATATACACATATATCCTTCTATGCATTCAAATGGTGCAGCGTGCTTGATATGTAGACATCTCGCCTGTTGCAGCTGTCATTTTCTGCAGCTTTTCAACGCTTTCGCGCTATATTTTCTAAGCCACTCTAAATTTTTCATTCTGCTGGCTTTTCTCCGTCACATATAAGTGCATACATAAGTCAGCTGATGACATGTTTCCGGTTATGTTACACGTCATGTTTCTTGCCACATGCGCCGCTACTTGACGATGATGACAAGCGAATTGTGGCACAAAGGCAGCGAGCAACGAGAATTCATGGTAATCAAATACTTTTTATGCTGCTCTCTAGACTTGACAACGTGTCTTACTTTGGGGGTGAAACAAGGAAATGACGCAACCTGCTTTGCTGTTCAAGCTACAGAGTTGTTTCTTATTGTATCTTGATCTGTGATTTTACAATTCTCGGATTCTTTTTGTCAATGTTAAGAAAATAATTTTTATTTGATTAGCTATCTTAAGAGTAAGTTGATTCTTATCTAATAAAATTACTAAGGAAACACTTTACAACAATCTCGATTATCAATTGGAGCTCCATACCGCAAGTAACCGCACTTAGATGAGCATTAAGCCTATCGTACTCTCAAGTGGTAAAATAAAAATTTTAAATTGTTTTTGCTTGTACAGAGTCATAGCTACAGAAATCATACGAATTCGGCTTGGAACCCACAAAGAATATTTTCATTCAAAAGAAATTGATAAATGTTTCGTGAGGACTTTTTCTAGAGCTCTTTCCTATAATGATTTACAGAAAGCAGATTACCGACGTTGTCAAGATCAACTTTTTTTTAAATTGTGGTCATCGTCAAAGTCATCGATCTATACCGCTCTCCATTGTCGGTAACGGTGTCAACAGCTTCATTTCGAAAGAAGTACGGACCAATGATTCCAGCAGTCCAAAAACCCCACCAAACTGTCAAATTGGACGAATGTTATGGTTCTTAATGAATAATTTATGGTTTTTCTTCGCACCAGAACATCAGGTGACAGTGTGCCTTAACGCAGAAGATGATTTTTTTTAAATCGTAGGCGGTCCCAAATGGTTACAAGGCAAAAATAAGCAAATTCACGATTCAGTGGTTCAACATCTTAAATTCTTGAGTGAGAATAATTTTATACGGATGCATGCCCGAATCCTTTCTCAAGATCAGACAGGTTATGGTTTCAGATAGTCCGAATTCTTAAGAACGTCTTGGAAACAAAAAATTGCGATCTTCAGCAAGACTTGCTTAAACGGCAGCAATAGGTTCATTACTTTGAGCAGTTTTTTATCTTATTGGCACCTGGACATTATGCATAGAAAATATACTAGGAGCGTTCCAAAGTAAACAGGATTTAAGGGGGCATTCTACTCTAAAATTTTTGAAAATTGCGATTTTTCTTTATATTTAAAGTTTAGACTTTCATAAATATGACCTTGGAAGAATTTTTCAAAATTCGACTTATTTTCGGAGATACAGCCCATTTTGTTAGGTGGCGTCCGTGTTCAGTGGAATTGTCTCCTAAACTTTAAACAAGTTTTTCTCGAAACATTTTTTTCCACACGGTACCGGCATTATCTCAAGTTCTATACAACCGATTTACTTGAATTTTTTGTGTGAACCTTCTTTATATAAGCCTTTATCGTTCATACCAGCATCGTGTCAAAATTTTTGTTTTTAATATTTAAAAAAAAAAACAGGAATTTCAAAAAAAAAATTTAAAAAATGATGTTTATTTTCAGGCAGTCGGCATTTTTCAAAAAAAAATTTTTTTCGTGTTCTCGGAATATAACAGCATCCTTATTGAATAAGAATTGCTTTTGATTTTTTTTTTTTCAGACCACCTGGAGAGTCAGGATCAATGTCACCAGGATGCGCCATTTTCTTTTACACCTGTCTCTCCCCCTCTAATTATTTTAATTATACCCTGAACAGGGTATATTAACTTTGTCACGATGTTTGTAACACCCATAAGGAGGCGTCGGAGGCCCTATAAAGTATATATATAAATGATCAGGATGTTGAGCTGAGTCGATTTAGCCATGTCCGTCTGTCTGTCCGTCTGTCCGTCTGTCTGTATATATACGAACTAGCCCCTCAGTTTTTAAGATAAATTTTGCAAACGTCATTTTCTCTTCAAGAAGCTGCTCATTTGTCGGAATGGCCGATATCGGACCACTATAGCATATAGCTGCCATATAAACTGAACGATCGGAATCAAGTTCTCATATGGCAAACTTTCGCATTTGACAATGTATCATCCCCAAATTTGGTATAGATTATTTTGTAGAAAAAAAATTTAATATCCGAGAAAATTGTTCAGATCGGTTAACTATAACATATAGCTGCCATACAAACTGAACGATCGGAATCAAGTTCTTGTATGGACAACTTTCACATTTGACAAGATATATTCACGAAATTTGGTTCTAAGGCAACAATGTAATCTCCGAAGAAATTGTTCAGATCGGTTAACTATAGCATATAGCTGCCATACAAACTGAACGATCGGAATCAAGTTCTTGTATGGAAAACTTTCACATTTGACAAGATATATTCTCGAAATTTGGTATATATTATTTTCTAAGGCAACAATGTAATCTCCGAAGAAATTGTTCAGATCGGTTAACTATAGCATATAGCTACCATGCAAACTGAACGATCGGAATCAAGTTCTTGTATGGAAAACTTTCACATTTGACAAGATATATTCACGAAATTTGGTTTATATTATTTTCTAAGGTAACAATGTAATCTCCGAAGAAATTGTTCAGATCGGTTAACTATAGCATATAGCTGCCGTACAAACTGAACGATCGGAATCAAGTTCTTGTATGGAAAACTTTCACATTTGACAAGATATATTCACGAAATTTGGTATAGATTATTTTTTAAGGTAACAATGTAATCTCCGAAGAAATTGTTTAGAACGGGTTACTATAGCATATAGCTTCTATACAAACTGGACACATAGTTACTAACAGAAATGCACCTGTGAAGGGTATTTAGCTTCGGTGCAACCGAAGTTAACGTTTTTTCTTGTTTTTTAATATCTTTTTGTAAATATTTTTTTCTGTATTCTTAAGATACCAATAAAAACACCATAAAAAATGGATATTAAAAATATTTTTGGTTTTATTTTTTAATAAAATTCAAAAAACCTGCCCAAAATTTGATTTCTAGAGTAGAATACTCCTTAAAAAAAAACAGAACAAATGCTTTTTTCGGCAAAATAAATTTATTTTATTCAAAATAGTCTCCTTCTGCTTCATTACATCTTTTTGCACGGTCCAAAAGCATGTCGAAGGAGTGGTTTAGCTCGTTGGCTGGTATGGCCGTCAGTATGCCGGTGCAAGCCTTTTGAATGGCCTCTACGTTTACTTAACGCTTTTCTTTGAAGTTCAAATACATTTTTCCGAGAAGGAAGAAGTCGCACGGTGCAATATAAGGTGAATACGAGGAGGTTTTAATGGTTAAAATGTGTTTTTTGATCAAATAATCGGTCACAAGCGTGGATCGGTGAGACGGCGAATTATCGTGCAACAAACGCCAACTTTCATCTTCGAGATATTCGGGCCGAACACGTCGAATACTGCGCACCAAACGCTTCAAAACTCCGAGATAGAATACCGCATCAACGTTTTGGCCGGTGGAACAATATCTATGGTTACTATTTTTATGGACAATACCCTTGGAATCGTACAAACGAATAAACATTGTCTTCACTTTTAACTTCTCCATGAGCGATTTTTTGGGTTTTGGCTCGTCCGGTACCTTAAATTCAGCACTCTGGCCTTTCGTTTCGGGATCATATTGGAAACACCACTTTTCGTCATCAGTCACAATATTGTAAAAGAAGTTTCTGTCCTTTTTGACCACCTTAATAATGTCTTTCGAATGTTGGATTTAGAGCAATTTTTGATCGTCAATCAATTTGTGCGGAACAAACCGTGCACACACCTTTCGTAAGCCCAAAATGTTCAGTCAAAATGCGATAAATCGATGTTTTGAGATGTTCAATTCCATTCCCTTAAATTTCAATAGTGATTTCAGCGGTTTTTGGATTAATTCACACACACACGCACAGTTTCGATGGAATTTCCGGTGATCACGGAATTTGATTGGCCTACAGGTTGATAGTCATTTATGTTCTCACGAAAACCTTAAAACGTTGAAACCACTCGTGCACTCTGCTACGGGATAGGCAATCATTGCCATAAACTTGTTTCATCAATTTAAACGTTTCGGTTAAAGTTTTAGCAATTTTAAAACAAAATTTAATGTTGGCTCTTTGTTCGAAGTTCTTTTTCGCACCGATAACATAAACATACTTACTATAAATTCTCACTAAACAATCGATAAACATATAGATGACGCCACCAGGGGGCGCTAGATTTAATATTTTCAACAATACGACGAATAGTGTGCTCAGGTGGATGTTTATTACGGGCATAAAATGGCAAAAAGGCACGAAAAGTTGCAATTGGAGAACGATTATAAACCATTTCATCGCTATTGGAAAATCCGGTACCAAGTACCGAGTAAAAATACAAAAAAAAAAAATAAAATAAATGCCCTTCAGACTTTTCTTCAACATCTTTCTACTGGTACTTGTTAAGGCCTATAGGTAGAGTCTATCTATCTATCGCTATCGACACGCTGTTTGCTCTATGCTATTAAACTCAGGAAGGGCATCAAGATTTGTCAACACTGCATTGTATTCGGTAATGTCATGACTGAAAGGAGCGCTTTTGCATAAATACTTTACGATAGCGTGAAGCTTTTGACGAATTTGAAGTCTACTAGTATATTTTGTCTACCTAGTCTCTTTTAAATTAGAACTGTTAAGGTGAAGCATGCTTGCGCTCATGCGATATGTAAAGTAAATCGGAGCATCCGGCAAAATGTTGTTCTGTATCCTTTGCTCTGAATGTGCTGGCTAAACTGGAGCCGAATTTTTGTTTTTACTGAGATAGTAAACCCGGAAACCTTTTTCCATAAGCATGGTGGTATTCACTCCTATTATAACAACAGCGACCTCTAGTTGAGAGCAAAATAAAGCGGAAATTTAATAGTAACAGAAATGGACCGATGATCATATTTAACACACTTTATTTATTTACAAAAATTTGTTTCAGAATAAATAAGATTTGTATATAATGTTTTAAAGTCTTTGAACCTCTCAGCTTTTTTGAAGGCTAAAGCCACACCCTTTATAGGATAACTTCATTGAATACACCCAAGAGCTAGGCCAAAAACTCAGACAATATTTTAAGCAAAAGTGTAAATTACATATCATTATCACAATCTCTTACACATGGATATAATCCATATGGTGTACATGGTCTGTATGTACATATGTATGTAGATGTAAGCGAACACACAATCAAAAAGGTCTAAAACAGCGCCAAAACTGGCACCACACATCAAAAATATGACTAGATTTTCACTACAACCCAGCTGGCTGCCTATTACTGACGCCCTTTTTTGTTACCGCCTTTCTTCTTGTTGCTGTCACAGGGTATAAAAAACAAAGGCCGGCTTCCGCTTTTCATGCCGACATGACAGAAACAAGTGTTTACGGTTAGTACGCCGAAAGCCGTTGAGCCTTCACAAACAGGACTCGTGCCTGTGGCATTCCTTCAACTTCTTCTTTAGTAGCGACGACTTCAACATAACTGTACTATATTTGTATGTCTTTAAGGAGTACAAATGTAAGCAGCACAACTTGGCGGCCCTACTCCGCGGTAAATCCAGCCAAGCGGCTCTTATGGCAGCACCAACGGCAACGCCAACTCTCAGACGCCGCGCCGTTAACTCGTGCAACTGTCAAGCTGCTTGCAAAAGTTTGGAGTTTTTAAGCATTTCACTACGTTTGGTCCAACACAAAGCTCTGCTTTCACAACTGCCATCCCTTTAGGCTGCGCGCGCGCCACATCTCCATATGTAGTTACGACTGTCCGTCACTTCGTGTATTGTGGTTCGCGCCGCTGTTTGTTGCTTTGCTGCTTTGTTGTTGTTGGTATGGACGCAGCGGCGTTGCAACATTAAAACTTGCGGCGAAACCGGAAATGATTGCAAGTGAATTTGAAAGCTTCAAATGCAACTAGTTTCTGAATTGCGAGCATGCCACAAATGCGCGTTGGCAGTGCGACGCTAATGAGTGGCAAAATGGTTGCTATAACAACAGCAACAACATAATAACTTGTCTAACTATGCACAAGCAGTTTGCATAGCTAAGTTACGAGGAAGTGTTTAAGAACTTAAATTCACTTTAACTTTGAATATGGCGCATTTGTGCTGAGTGCTGGAGCGTAGTCTTAAAGCGGTCAAGCTGCTTTGCATGCCAGACAATTTCAGATAGTTGATAGACCATAACATGCACCCCAGCAGTTGGGTATTGTAAGTGCGAGAAGATGAACGGTAGGCCGTAGATTTGAAGCGCAGTCCAGACAAAATTGAAAACGGGAAAAATTCATGATTAGTTGCCAAGCCGAACACTGGCGGCTCCTTCTTTGTCCAT
>JAPZAG010002817.1:0-14090 GCA_027475135.1 Bactrocera correcta | reverse complement strand
TTACGGAATTCTTCTAAATGCACTGCCGTTATGCCGTTAAGGCTTTATGTAGACTTCAGGAAGATAAATAGGGTGAATTAACTTAAATATGTTAAACTAATGATCTCAAGCATTTTGATATCGATTGCTAAATGTGTTTATACAACAAATCGATTTTATACCTAAATATAAAATTACGGAATTATTCTACATGCACCGCCGTTATGCCACCATGGCTTCATGTAAATTTTCCGGTAGGTTAAAAAAGGGTTAATTTAACTTAAATATGTTAATATAATGATTTGAAGCATTTCGATATCGATTGCTAAATATGTAATACAAGAAACTTGACTTTATACCTAAACATAGGAAAACGGAATTCTTCCAAATGCACTGCCGTTAATCCGCCATGGCTTTATGTCGACTTCAGTTCTTTAAAGAAGGTTTGTTAACTTAAATATGTTAAACTAATGATTTGAAGCATTTCGAAAATCGATTTCTAAATGCAAATATACGAGAAAATCGACTTTATACCTAAATATAAGATTACGGAATTCTTCCAAATTACCGTCGTTATGCCGCCATGGCTTTATTTCACCTTCAATACGTTAAAGTTGGTTAACTAACATAAATTTGTTAAACTAATGATTTGAAGCATTTTGATATCGATTGCTAAAAATGTAAATACAAGAAAATCGACTTTATACCTTAATATAAGATTACGGAATTCTTCCTAATGCACTGCAGTTATACCGTTAAGGCTTTATGCAGACTTCAGTATGTTAAAAAAGGTTTATTTTAAATAACTTGAAAATGTAAAACTAATGATTTGAAGCATTTCGATATCGATTGCTAATGTGTATATACAAGAAATCGAATATACATATACCTAAATATATGATTACGGAATTCTTCCAAATGTACTGTCGTTATGCCGCCATGGTTTGTATCAATTAGAATACGATAAAGAAGGTTAATTATTTTAAATATGTTAAACTAATGGTTTGAAGCATTTCGATATCGACTGCTAAATGTGTAAATACAACAAAATCGACTTTATACGTAAATATAAAATTATAACATTACGGATTTCTTCTAAATGCACTGCCGTTATACCGTTAAGGCTTTATGTAGACCTCATTAAGCTAAAAAAATGTTTATTAACTTAATATGTTAAACTAATGATTTGAAACATTTCGATATCGCTTGCTAAATGTGTATATACAAGAAAATCGAATTTATACCTAAATATAAGATAACGGAATTCTTCTTAACGCACTGCCGTTATGCCGTTAAGGCTTTATGTAGACTTCAGTAAGATAGAGGGGAATAATTAACTTAAATATGTTAAACTTATGATTTGGAGCATTTCGATATCGATTGCTAAATATGTAAATACAAAAAAATCGACTTTGTACCTAAATATAAGATTACGGAATTCTTTTAAATGCACTGCAGTTATACCGTTAAGGCTTTATGTAGACTTCAGTGCGTTAAAGAAGGTTTATTATAAATAACTTGAAAATGTAAAACTAATGATTTGAAGCATTTCGATATCGATTGCTAAATGAGTATATACAAGAAAATCGACTTTACATATACCTAAATATAAGATTATGGAATTCTTCTAACTGCAATGCCGTTATGCCGCCATGGCTTCATGTCACCTTCGGTAGGTTAAAGAAGGTAATTTAACTTAAATATGTTAAACTAATGATTTGAAGCATTTCGATATCGATTGTTAAATGTGTATATACAAGAAAATCGAACTTATACCTAAATAAATAAGATAACGGAATTTTTCTACATGCACTGCCGTTATATCGCCATGGCTTTATGTTAACTTCAGTGCGTTAAAGAAGGTTTATTAACTTAAATATGTTAATATAATGATTTGAAACATTTCGATATATATCGACTTTATATCTAAATATAAGATTATACCTAAATATAAGATTACGTAATTCTTCTAAATGCAATGCCGTTATGCCGTTAAGGCTTGATGTAGACTTCAGGAAGATAAATAGGGTTAATTAACTTAAATATGTTAAACTAATGATTTGAAGCATTTCGATATCGATTGCTCGATGCGTTTATACAACAAATAGATTTTATACCTAAATATAAATTACGGAATTCTTCTACATGCACTGCCGTTACGCCGCCATGGCTTCATGTCAACTTCGGTAGGTTAAAGAAGTTAATTTAACTTAAATATGTTAATATAATGATTTGAAGCATTTCGATATCGATTGCTAAATATGTAAATACAAGAAACTTGACTTTATACCTAAACATAGGAAAACGGAATTCTTCCAAATGCACTGCCGTTAATCCGCCATGGCTTTATGTCGACTTCAGTTCTTTAAAGAAGGTTTGTTAACTTAAATATGTTAAACTAATGATTTGAAGCATTTCGATAACGATTTCTAAATGCATATATACAAGCAAATCGGCTTTATACCTAAACAAAGGAAAACGGAATTCTTCCAAATTACTGTCGTTATGCCGCCATGGCTTTATTTCACCTTCAATACGTTAAAGATGGTTAATTAACTTAAATATGTTAAACTAATGATTTGAAGCATTTCGATATCGATTGCTAAATATGTAAATACAATAAAATCGACTTTATACCTTAATATGAGATTACGGAATTCTTCTAAATGCACTGCAATTATCCCGTTAAGGCTTTATGTAGACTTCAGTGCGTTAAAGAAGGTTTATTAACTTTAATATTTTAAACTAATGATTTTAAGCATTTCGATATCGATTACTAAATGTGTATATACAAGAAAATCGACTTTACATATACCTAAATATAAGATTACGGAATTCTTCCAAATGTACTGTCGTTATGCCGCCATGGTTTGTATCCACTACAATACGTAAAAGAAGGTTAATTATTTTAAATATGACAAACTAATGGCTTGAAGCATTTCGATATCGACTGCTAAATGTGTAAAAACAACAAAATCGAATTTATACCTAAACATATGATTACGGAATTCTTCTACATACACTGCCGTTATACCGCCATGGCTTTATGTTAACTTCAGTGCGTTCAAGAAGCCTTATTAGCTTAAATATGTTAAAATAATGATTTGAAGCATTTCGATATCGATTGCTAAGTGAGTATATACAAGAAAATCGACTTTTTACCTAAATATAAGATTACGGAATTCTTCTAAATGCACTGCCGTTATGCCGTTAAGGCTTTATGTAGACTTCAGGAAGATAAATAGGGTGAATTAACTTAAATATGTTAAACTAATGATCTCAAGCATTTTGATATCGATTGCTAAATGTGTTTATACAACAAATCGATTTTATACCTAAATATAAAATTACGGAATTATTCTACATGCACCGCCGTTATGCCACCATGGCTTCATGTCACTTTCCGTAGGTTAAAGAAGGTAATTTAACTTAAATATGTTAAACTAATGATTTGAAGCATTTCGATATCGATTGCTAAATGTGCTAGTACAAGAAATTTGACTTTATACCTAAACATAGGATAACGGAATTCTTCCAAATGCACTGCCGTTAATCCGCCATGGCTTTATGTAAACTTCAGTTCGTTAAAGTAGGTTTGTTAACTTAAATATGTTAAACTAATGATTTGAAGCATTTCGATATCGATTTCTAAATGCAAATATACGAGAAAATCGACTTTATACCTAAATATAAGATTACGGAATTCTTCCAAATTACCGTCGTTATGCCGCCATGGCTTTATTTCACCTTCAATACGTTAAAGTTGGTTAACTAACATAAATTTGTTAAACTAATGATTTGAAGCATTTTGATATCGATTGCTAAAAATGTAAATACAAGAAAATCGACTTTATACCTTAATATAAGATTACGGAATTCTTCCTAATGCACTGCAGTTATACCGTTAAGGCTTTATGCAGACTTCAGTGTGTTAAAAAAGGTTTATTTTAAATAACTTGAAAATGTAAAACTAATGATTTGAAGCATTTCGATATCGATTGCTAAATGTGTATATACAAGAAAATCGAATATACATATACCTAAATATATGATTACGGAATTCTTCCAAATGTACTGTCGTTATGCCGCCATGGTTTGTATCAATTAGAATACGATAAAGAAGGTTAATTATTTTAAATATGTTAAACTAATGGTTTGAAGCATTTCGATATCGACTGCTAAATGTGTAAATACAACAAAATCGACTTTATACGTAAATATAAAATTATAACATTACGGATTTCTTCTAAATGCACTGCCGTTATACCGTTAAGGCTTTATGTAGACCTCATTAAGCTAAAAAATGTTTATTAACTTAATATGTTAAACTAATGATTTGAAACATTTCGATATCGCTTGCTAAATGTGTATATACAAGAAAATCGAATTTATACCTAAATATAAGATAACGGAATTCTTCTTAACGCACTGCCGTTATGCCGTTAAGGCTTTATGTAGACTTCAGTAAGATAGAGGGGAATAATTAACTTAAATATGTTAAACTTATGATTTGGAGCATTTCGATATCGATTGCTAAATATGTAAATACAAAAAAATCGACTTTGTACCTAAATATAAGATTACGGAATTCTTTTAAATGCACTGCAGTTATACCGTTAAGGCTTTATGTAGACTTCAGTGCGTTAAGAAGGTTTATTATAAATAACTTGAAAATGTAAAACTAATGATTTGAAGCATTTCGATATCGATTGCTAAATGAGTATATACAAGAAAATCGACTTTACATATACCTAAATATAAGATTATGGAATTCTTCTAACTGCAATGCCGTTATGCCGCCATGGCTTCATGTCACCTTCGGTAGGTTAAAGAAGGTAATTTAACTTAAATATGTTAAACTAATGATTTGAAGCATTTCGATATCGATTGCTAAATGTGCTAGTACAAGAAACTTGACTTTATACCTAGACATAGGATACGGAATTCTTCCAAATGCACTGCCGTTAATCCGCCATGGCTTTATGTCAACTTCAGTTCGTTAAAGAAGGTTTGTTAACTTAAATATGTTAAACTAATGATTTGAAGCATTTCGATATCGATTGCTAAATATGTAGATACAAGAAAATCGACTTTATACCTAAATATAAGATAAAGGAATTCTTCTAAATGCACTGCAGTTATACCTAAATAAAAGATTACGGAATTCACCCAAATATACTGCCGTTATGCCGTTATGGCTTTATTTAAACTTCAGTAAGATAAAGAAGGTTAATTAACCTAAATATGCTAAACCAGTTATTTGAAGATTTTCGATATATATTTCTAATGTGTAAATCCAAGAAAATCGACTACATACCTAAATATAAGATTACGGAATTCTTCTAAATGTACTGTCATTATGGCGCCATGGCTTTGTATCAACTTTAATACGTTAACGAAGGTTAATTATTTTAAATATGTTAAACGAATGGTTTGAAGCATTTCGATATCGATTGCTAAATGAGTATATACAAGAAAATCGAATTCATACTTAAATATAAGATTACGTAATTATTCTAAATGCACTGCCGTTATGGCTTTATATTAACTTCAGTTCGTTAGAGAAGGTTTATTAACTTAAATATGTTAAACCAGTTATTTGAAGCATTTCGATATCGAAAGCTTAATGCATATATACGAGAAAATCGACTTTATACCTTAATATAAGATTACGGAACTCTTCCAAATGTACTGTCGTTATGGCTTTATATCAACTTCAATACGTTAAAGAAGGTTAATTAACTTAAATATGTTAAACTAATGATTTGAAGCATTTCGATATCGCTTGCGAAATATGTATATACAAGAAAATCGAATTTATACCTAAATATAAGATAACGGAATTTTTCTAAATGCACTGCCGTTATGCCGTTAACGCTTTATGTAGACTTCAGTGCGCTAAAGAAGGTTTATTAACTTAATATGTTAAACTAATGATTTGAAGCATTTCGATATCGATGGCTAAATGTGTATACACAAGAAAATCGACTTTATACCTAAATATAAGATTACGGAATTCTTCCAAATGTACTGTCATTATGCCGCCATGGCTTTGTATCAACTTCAATACGTTAAAGAAGGTTAATTATTTAAAATATGTTAAACTAATGGTTTGAAGCATTTTGATATCGCTTGCAAAATGAATATATACAAGAAAGTCGAATTTATACCTAAATATAAGATAACGGTATTCTTCTAAATGCAGTGCAGTTATACCGTCCAAGCTTTATGTAGACATCAGTGCGTTAAAGAAGGTTTACTAACTTAAATATTTTAAACTAATGATTTGAAGCATTTCGATATCGATTGCTAAATGTGTATATACAAGAAAATCGACTTTATACCTAAATATAAGATTACGGAATTCTTCCAAATGTACTGTCGTTATGCCGCCATGGCTTTGTATAAACTGCAGTTCGTTAAAGAAGGTTTATTAACTTAAATATGTTAAACTAATAGTTTGAAGCATTTCGATATCGACTGCTTAATGTGTAAATCCAAGAAAATCGACTTTACACCTTAATATAAAATTATAACATTACGGAATTCTTCTAAATGCACTGCCGTTATACCGTTAAGGCTTTATGTAGACTTCAGTAAGCTAAAAAATGTTTATTAACTTAATATGTTAAACTAATGATTTGAAGCATTTCGATATCGATAGCTAAATATGTATATACAAGAAAATCGACTTTATACCTGAATATAAGATTATGGAATTCTTCTACGTGCACTGCAGTTATGCCTCCATGGCTATATGCCCACTTCAGATCGTTAAAGAAGGTTTATTAACTTAAATATGTTAAACTAATGATTTGAATCATTTCGATATCGATTGCTAATATGTATATACAAGAAAATCAACTTTATACCTAAATAAAAGATAACGGAATTCTTCTACACGCACTGCCGTTATGCCGTTAAGGCTTTTGTAGACTTCAGTATGAAAAAGAGGGTTAATTAACTTAAATATGTTAAACTAATATTTTGAAGCATTTCGATATCGATTGCTAAATGAGTATATACAAGAAAATCGAATTTATACCTAAATATAAGATAACGGAATTCTTCTACATGCACTGCCGTTATGCCATCATGGCTATATGCAAACTTCTGATCATTAAAGAAGGTATATTAACTTAAATATGTTAAACTAATGAGTTGAACCATCTCGATATCGATTGCTAAATTTGTATATACAAAAAATCGACTTTATTCCTAAATATAAGATTACGGAATTCTTTCAAATGCACTGCCGCTATACCGTTATGGCTTCATGTAAACTTCAGTAAGAAAAATAAGGATAACTAACTTAAGTATGTTAAACTAATGATTTGAAGCATTTCGATATCGATTACTAAATGTGTATATACAAGAAAATCGACTTTATACCTAAATATAAGATAACGGAATTCTTCTACATGCACTGCCGTTATGCCGCCATGATTTTATGCCAACTTCAGTTCTTCGAAGAAAGTTTATTAACTTAAATATGTTAAACTATTGAGTTGAAGCATTTCGATATCGATTGCTAAATATGTAAACGCAAGAAAATCGACTTTATGCCTAAGTATAAGACTACGGAGTTCTTCCAAATGCACTGCCGTTATGCCGTTATGGCTTTATGTAAACTTCAGTAAGATAAAGAAGGTTAATTAACTTAAATGTGTTAAACTAATGATTTGAAGCATTTCGATATCGATTGCTAAATGTGTATATACAAGAAAATCGACTTTATACCTAAATATAAGATAACGGAATTCTTCTACATGCACTGCCGTTATGCCGCCATGATTTTATGCCAACATCAGTTCTTTGAAGAAAGTTTATTAACTTAAATATGTTAAACTAATGAGTTGAAGCATCTCGATATCGATTGCTATATGGGTATATACAACAAAATCGAATTTATACCTAAATATAAAATTACGGAATTCTTCTACATGCACTGCCGTTATGCCGCCATGGCTTCATGTCACCTTCAGTAGGTTAAAGAAGGTAATTTAACTTAAATATGTTAAACTAATGATTTGAAGCATTTCGATATCGATTGCTAAATATGTAAATACAACAAAATCGACTTTTTACCTTAATATAAGATTACGGAATTCTTCTAAAAGCACTGCAGTTATACCGTTAAGGCTTTATGTAGACTTCAGTGTGTTAAAGAAGGTTTATTATAAATAACTTGAAAATGTAAAACTAATGATTTGAAGCATTTCGATATCGATTGCTAAATGTGTATATACAAAAAACCGACTTTACATATACCTAAATATAAGATTACGGAATTGTTGCAAATGTACTGTCGTTATGCCGCCATGGTTTGTATCAACTACAATACGTTAAAGAAGGTTAATTATTTTAAATATGTTAAACTAATGATTTGAAGCATTTCGATATCGCTTGCCAAATATGTATATACAAGAAAATCGAATTCATACCTATATATAAGACTACGGAATTCTTCCAAATGTACTGTCGTTATGCCGTTAACACTTTATGTAGACTTCAGTGCGTTAAAGAAGGTTTAATAACTTAAATATGTTAAACTAATGATTTAAAGCATTTCAATATCGATTGCTAAATGTGTATATACAAGAAAATCGACTTTATACCTAACTAAAAGATTACGGAATTCTTCCAAATGTACTGTCATTATGCCGCCATGGCTTTGTACCAACTTCAATACGTTAAAGAAGGTTAATTATTTTAAATATGTTAAACTAATGGTTTGAAGCATTTCGATATCGATTGCTAAATGTGCAAATACAAGAAAATCGACTTTATACCTAAATATAAAATTATAACATTACGGAATTCTTCTAAATGCACTGCCGTTATACCGTTAGCTAAAAAATGTTTATTAACTCAATATGTTAAACTATGATTTGAAGCATTTCGATATCGATAGCTAAATATGTATATACAAGAAAATCGACTTTATACCTAAATATAAGATTATGGAATTCTTCTGCGTGCACTGCAGTTATGAAAGTTAAAGAAGGTTTATTAACTTAAATATGTTAAACTAATGAGCTGAAGCATTTCGATATCGATTGCTAAATGTGTCTATACAAGATAATCGATTTTATACCTAAATAAAAGATTACGAAAATTACCCAAATATACTGCCGTTATGCCGTTATGGCTTCTGTAAAGAAGGTTAATTTTTTAAATATGATAAGTTAATGGGTTGAAGCATTTCGATATTGATTGCTAAATATGTAGATACAAGAAAATCGACTTTATACCTAAATATAAAATTATAATATTATGGAATTCTTCTAAATGCACTGCCGTTATGCCATTTGGGCCTTATGTAGTCTTTAGTGCGCTAAAGAAGGTTTATGAACTTAAATATGATAAACTAATGATTTGAAGCATTTCGATATCGATTGCTAAATGTGTATATACAAGAAAATCGACTTTATACCTAAATATAAGATTACGGAATTCTTCCAAATGTACTGTCGTTATATCGCCATGGCTTTATGTCAACTTCAATTCGTTAAAGAAGTTTAATTAACTTAAAATTTAAACTAAAATTATGAAGCATTTTGATATCGCTTGCTAAATGAGTATATACAAGAAAGTCGAATTTATACCTAAATATAAGATAACGGAATTCTTCTAAATGCAGTGCAGTTATACCGTTAAGGCTTTATGTAGACTTCAGTGCGTTAAAGAAGGTTTATTAACTTAAATATGTTAAACTAATGATTTGAAGCATTTCGGTATCGATTGCTTAATGCGTATATTGAACAAAATCGACTTTATACCTAAATATAAGATTACGGAACTCTTCCAAATGCACTGCCGTTATGCCGTTAAGGCTTTTGTAGACTTCAGTAAGATAAAGAGGATTAATTACCTTAAATCTGTTAAACTTATGATGTGAAGCATATCGGCATCGATTGCTAAATGTGTATATACAAGAAAATCGACTTTATACCTAAATATAAGATTATGGAATTGTCCCAAATGTACTATCCTTATGCCGCCATGGCTTTGTATCACCTTCAATACGTTAAAGAAGGTTTATTAACTTAAATATGTTAAACTAATGATTTGAAGCATTTCGTTATCGATTGCTAAATGAGTATGTACAAGAAAATCGAATTCATACCCAAATATAAGATTACGTAATTCTTCTAAATGCACTGCCGTTATGCCGCTAAGGCTTTTGCAGACTTCAGTAAGAAAAAGAGGGTAAAGTAACTTGAATATGTTTAACTGATGATTTGAAGCATTTCGATATCGATTGCTAAATGTGTTTGTACAAAAAAATCGACTTTATACCTAAATATAAGATAACGAATTCATATAAATATACTGCCGTTATGCCGTTATGGCTTTATGTAAACTTCAGTAAGATAAAGAAGGTTAATTAACTTAAATATGTTAAACCAGTTATTTGAAGCATTTCGATATCGATTGCAAAATGTGTATGTACAAGAAAATCGACTTTAAACCTAAATATAAGTCTACGGAATTCTTCCAAATGCACTGCCGTTATGCCGTTATGGCTTTATGTAATCTTCAGTAAGATAAAGAAGGTTAATTAACTTAAATATGTTAAACTAATGATTTGATGCATTTCGATATCGATTGTTAAATGTGTATATACAAGAAAATCGAATTTATACCTAAATAAATAAGATAACGGAATTTTTCTACATGCACTGCCGTTATGCCGCCATGATTTTATGCCAACCTCAGTTCTTTGAAGAAAGTTTATTAACTTAAATATGTTAAACTTATGAGTTGAAGCATCTCGATATCGATTGCTAAATGGGTATATACAACAAAATCGAATTTATACCTAAACATAAGATTACGGAATTCTTCTACATGCACTGCCGTTATACCGCCATGGCTTTATGTTAACTTCAGTGCGTTAAAGAAGGTTTATTAACTTAAATATGTTAATATAATGATTTGAAACATTTCGATATATATCGACTTTATATCTAAATATAAGATTATACCTAAATATAAGATTACGTAATTCTTCTAAATGCACTGCCGTTATGCCGTTAAGGCTTGATGTAGACTTATAAATAGGGTTAATTAACTTAAATATGTTAAACTAATGATTTGAAGCATTTCGATATCGATTGCTCGATGCGTTTATACAACAAATAGATTTTATACCTAAATATAAAATTACGGAATTCTTCTACATGCACTGCCGTTACGCCGCCATGGCTTCATGTCAACTTCGGTAGGTTAAAGAAGTTAATTTAACTTAAATATGTTAACATAATGATTTGAAGCATTTCGATATCGATTGCTAAATATGTAAATACAAGAAACTTGACTTTATACCTAAACATAGGAAAACGGAATTCTTCCAAATGCACTGCCGTTAATCCGCCATGGCTTTATGTCAACTTCAGTTCTTTAAAGAAGGTTTGTTAACTTAAATATGTTAAACTAATGTTTTGAAGCATTTCGATAACGATTTCTAAATGCATATATACAAGCAAATCGGCTTTATACCTAAACATAGGAAAACGGAATTCTTCCAAATTACTGTCGTTATGCCGCCATGGCTTTGTTTCACCTTCAATACGTTAAAGATGGTTAATTAACTTAAATATGGTAAACTAATGATTTGAAGCAATTCGATATCGATTGCTAAATATGTAAATACAAGAAAATCGACTTTATACCTTAATATGAGATTACGGAATTCTTCTAAATGCACTGCAGTTATCCCGTTAAGGCTTTATGTAGACTTCAGTGCGTTAAAGAAGGTTTATTAACTTTAATATTTTAAACTAATGATTTTAAGCATTTCGATATCGATTACTAAATGTGTATATACAAGAAAATCGACTTTACATATATCTAAATATAAGATTACGGAATTCTTCCAAATGTACTGTCGTTATGCCGCCATGGTTTGTATCAACTACAATACGTAAAAGAAGATTAATTATTTTAAATATGACAAACTATGGTTTGAAGCATTTCGATATCGACTGCTAAATGTGTAAAAACAACAAAATCGAATTTATACCTAAACATATGATTACGGAATTCTTCTACATACACTGCCGTTATACCGCCATGGCTTTATGTTAACTTCAGTGCGTTCAAGAAGCCTTATTAACTTAAATATGTTAAAATAATGATTTGAAGCATTTCGATATCGATTGCTAAGTGAGTATATACAAGAAAATCGACTTTTTACCTAAATATAAGATTACGGAATTCTTCTAAATGCACTGCCGTTATGCCGTTAAGGCTTTATGTAGACTTCAGGAAGATAAATAGGGTGAATTAACTTAAATATGTTAAACTAATGATCTCAAGCATTTCGATATCGATTGCTAAATATGTAAATACAAGAAACTTGACTTTATACCTAAACATAGGAAAACGGAATTCTTCCAAATGCACTGCAGTTAATCCGCCATGGCTTTATGTCAACTTCAGTTCTTTAAAGAAGGTTTGTTAACTTAAATATGTTAAACTAATGTTTTGAAGCATTTCGATAACGATTTCTAAATGCATATATACAAGCAAATCGGCTTTATACCTAAACATAGGAAAACGGAATTCTTCCAAATTACTGTCGTTATGCCGCCATGGCTTTGTTTCACCTTCAATACGTTAAAGATGGTTAATTAACTTAAATATGGTAAACTAATGATTTGAAGCAATTCGATATCGATTGCTAAATATGTAAATACAAGAAAATCGACTTTATACCTTAATATGAGATTACGGAATTCTTCTAAATGCACTGCAGTTATCCCGTTAAGGCTTTATGTAGACTTCAGTGCGTTAAAGAAGCCTTATTAACTTAAATATGTTAAAATAATGATTTGAAGCATTTCGATATCGATTGCTAAGTGAGTATATACAAGAAAATCGACTTTTTACCTAAATATAAGATTACGGAATTCTTCTAAATGCACTGCCGTTATGCCGTTAAGGCTTTATGTAGACTTCAGGAAGATAAATAGGGTGAATTAACTTAAATATGTTAAACTAATGATCTCAAGCATTTCGATATCGATTGCTAAATGTGTTTATACAACAAATCGATTTTATACCTAAATATAAAATTACGGAATTATTCTGCATGCACCGCCGTTATGCCACCATGGCTTCATGTCACTTTCCGTAGGTTAAAGAAGGTAATTTAACTTAAATATGTTAAACTAATGATTTGAAGCATTTCGATATCGATTGCTATATGTGCTAGTACAAGAAATTTGACTTTATACCTAAACATAGGATAACGGAATTCTTCCAAATGCACTGCCGTTAATCCGCCATGGCTTTATGTCAACTTCAGTTCGTTAAAGTAGGTTTGTTAACTTAAATATGTTAAACTAATGATTTGAAGCATTTCGATATCGATTTCTAAATGCAAATATACGAGAAAATCGACTTTATACCTAAATATAAGATTACGGAATTCTTCCAAATTACCGTCGTTATGCCGCCATGGCTTTATTTCACCTTCAATACGTTAAAGTTGGTTAATTAACATAAATTTGTTTAACTAATGATTTGAAGCATTTCGATATCGATTGCTAAAAATGTAAATACAAGAAAATCGACTTTATACCTTAATATAAGGTTACGGAATTCTTCCTAATGCACTGCAGTTATACCGTTAAGGCTTTATGCAGACTTCAGTGTGTTAAAAAAGGTTTATTTTAAATAACTTGAAAATGTAAAACTAATGATTTGAAGCATTTCGATATCGATTGCTAAATGTGTATATACAAGAAAATCGAATATACATATACCTAAATATAAGATTACGGAATTCTTCCAAATGTACTGTCGTTATGGCGCCATGGTTTGTATCAATTACAATACGATAAAGAAGGTTAATTATTTTAAATATGTTAAACTAATGGTTTGAAGCATTTCGATATCGACTGCTAAATGTGTAAATACAACAAAATCGACTTTATACGTAAATATAAAATTATAACATTACGGATTTCTTCTAAATGAACTGCCGTTATACCGTTAAGGCTTTATGTAGACCTCATTAAGCTAAAAAATGTTTATTAACTTAATATGTTAAACTAATGATTTGAAGCATTTCGATATCGATAGCTAAATGTGTATATACA
>JAPZAG010002816.1:0-14090 GCA_027475135.1 Bactrocera correcta | reverse complement strand
GTAGCGGCAGAATTCTGCCGAGTTGACAGTCCTTGGCCGGATAAAAATCCGGGTCCGTTCCGGTTACGTAGACCCGACTGTCGTGGGAACGACATTAAACTGGTCTTTAAATTTGATTTGTATATTGCGATGAAAAAAATGTTGAGGCCAAAACTGATGTGCTGCGCATAAGAAAAGGCCTTCGTGATCAGTCAATTTCATTTCCAAATTAAATAGCTCAAAATGATGGGAAATGAAACTGATAATTAACCGGCTTTTAAACAAAGTTTGAGCACAATTCCGATTTCTTATAATAAGTAATATATATAATAATATATTATATTTTTCAGTTATCATCCACTCACATTGAAACAAATTTTGAGTTTTGGATATAAAGTAGTTATATTTTTTGGTTATTATGCCCTCAAAATAATATTTTAAATGTAATAATATATATATATATTGTCACCTAAAATACAAACCAATGTATCATCAAAAATAAATGGAAATCGCTGACAGATATAATAACCAAAATTTACCATTTTATAACGAAAACTTAAATTTTGAGTGCATGATAACCATAAATTATAACCACTTAATACCAGAAAAGCAATATATTTTTTATTTTCAACGCAGAAAGGAGTACTATGCGAAAGTACTTCGGTCACGCCGGGTATTCGCTCGGCCAGGGTTATTTATTTAAAGCGCTGCCGAAGGCCGCCAACGCAGAAAGGAGTACTATGCGAAAGTACTTCAGTCACCCTGGGTATTCGCTCGGCCGGGGTTTTTTTTTTAGAGCGCGGCCGAAAGCCGCTAATTTCATAATACGTTCTAGGTGATAGTGTAATATATGATATTACATTGTAATATGCCTATTTTGCTAATAATAGAAATAGAAAATCTTAAAAATGCGAAACCAATACATATTTTTAAATTTGTCACAATTTAATTGATTTTCCACGAATTGTGTAAACTCCCACCATCTCAACGATTTTCCAGGAATTTATGAATTCGAAGAAATATTGCCGCTTTAATAAAACGGCTGTATTTTTCTTTCATTCGATTTTGTATGCTCACAGCGTAAACATCGTCCCCTTGAATTCCAATTTCTGCTCCCCGATTTTTTTTTATATTCATTTTAAATAATATATATACATAGATATATTATATTCATTTATATGAACGTTAAAATGACTTCTGCGGCCCCCCATCCTAAAATCCACAAAAAATTAGAAAATTTTTCTATGTTCACGTCGTTTGGACATCTAGTCCAAACGAATGAGCAGTCCTTAAAATTTTTTGAAGACGTGCAATTAATACCTTCAAGAGATTCCATTCCCCCTGTATGCACTAAGTGTAGGAATACAATGCGCGTCGAAGAGCACAACCAATCCAAGTTAGGATGGGTTTGGAGGTGCAATACGAAACCATCACAGAAGAAAGGTGCGAAAGATTGTCGCCTTTACATAAATCCTGCGCAGGGTACATTCTTTGATGGTAATTGTTGCAGATTAGCTCCTAAGGAGATCTTGGCTATAATATGCTGCTTTGTAATGAAAGTTAATGTGGTGACTGTCCATGGTCATCTTAATAACTGGCGCAAACAAAACAACGAGTCTTCCCTAAGTTGTGGAACTATAGTTGATTACTATAGTTACCTTAGGGAAGTAGCCGAGGTTATATGTTCCAATACAGATTTTTGTCTCGGTGGAAAAGGGAAAACGGTGCAGATTGGAGAGACGTTTCTAACGAAACGTAAGTACAATCGTGGCCGTTTAACCGAGCAAATGACAATAACGGTATTGGGAATTTTATGTAAGGATGACAAAATATGCCGCTTTTTCCGAGTGAATGGAAAAAGCAAGGCAGATTTGTGGCCTTACATCAAAAAATTTGTTCATCCAGATACTACCCACATTTGCACTGATGGTGGAAAGCAGTATCATGGAATACAACAAATTTTTGGTGAGAATACCACCTTCTTAACCACTAATCACAGTATTGGTGAGTATGTTGAGCAAGGTAATCCCGAAAACACAATCAACGAATTAGAATGCAGAAATCGTTGGTTGAAAAATGTGATTAAAAGCCGTCGGAGTCCAAAACTTCTCCATCAATACATGGCTCTTTTTGATTATCGTCAAAACTTCCTTGAGAAGAGCTATCGTAATGATCTAGGATCTCAGATAATGGAGATGCTTATGGACATTGAAAAAGTGTACCCGGGCTATGTGGACGGAATTCTACAGGCAGGGTTGGAATTAAAAAATTTAGAAGCACCTACTGTAGAATCAGAAGATTTGGGTGACATTGTTCCTCCACCAAAACATTCTCGCACAATAACTATTCAGGATCTCACTGATGAAGATCAAGATGAGGCACTAGAAATTGACGATCCTGAATTCAATCTTAAAGATTACCAATAAATATATTTCACGTACACACTAAATATTTTAAAATGAATTTTAAAAATCCAAGATTTGGATAACCGTATCTGTTGATAAACAGGTTCAACGAGGGTATTTTTTAAGCGCGGCAAAAGCGTAAGCGGTGTCTACGCCAGTAAAGAAGAAGAAGATTGCATGTGTGTAATTTAACCATAATCTTCAATCTTGAATTCAGGATCGTAAGGTCCAAACGATGTGAACAAAGAAAAATTCAGAAACTCTGAACGCAATTATAAATTATTGTATAACTAGCAAATACCCGGCATACTTTGTTACGCCCCAAAAACTGAAAAGATGAGGGTATTGGAAAGAATTTAATGTCGTTTAAAATGCTAATAAAAGAATACCTTTATTCGTACATGTAAACACACAAGCATGAGTATAATGTGTAACTTATGTTAGACTTACAAATATTTACTACCCATATTTGAATTAATTGCAAACACTTTTAAATTCATTATCGTTATAAATAATTTGTTTATTAAATTCTTTTTTACAGAAAAATTAAAAATAGATAACAAAAAAGTAACAATTCAAAACTCTTACATAAAATAAATAGGATTGTATAGGGTAAATATTAATTCAAGATAGGAAATAAGGTATACTATAATTGATGTATTTTGGAACAATAACCAAAAAGGATATATTTTAATTATTAAAAACTTCAGTGAATACAACATTTTTTGTTTTATTTCCATTGCCAGAAATGAGAACAGTTTGATTTTGCGGGGAACCAATTCGTGACAGAGCCACATATAATTGACCGTGAGAAAATACTTCGTTTCGAAGATCTATGCCAACAGTATTAAATGTTTGCCCTTGGGACTTATTAATGGTAATCGCAAAACACGTCTCAACGGGGAACTGCACTCTTTTGAAACTAAACGGAAGATCTGTAGGTATCATTGGTATCCGAGGGATCATTGTGCTTTCGTCGGCTTCAGGTCCGGTTAAAAGGTTTGCTTGAGTGATATTAGGCATCAAGTGCGTTATCTTTAGTCGAGTGCCATTACATAAATTGGGAGGCTTAAGATTTCGTAGAAGGATTATTGGCGTACCAATTTTAAGTTCTAGTTAAAATAGAGGTAGTCCCGAGGGATTAAGAGAGTTAAGAAACTCCGTTGGATAGTGAACAACGTCTCCTTCATCTGTCACTGTGTCAAAAGAATTGTAAATTTTATATTCTGATAATATTCTTTGACAAACGGCTTTGTTAATTTCGTCTGCAGGGGAATTCGTCGAAGTAATTATAGCTCGCTCATATAACCACTTAGAGTCCTTGTGGTGCAAATTAATAATATCTGGATACACGTTATCAATAAGTTCGTCAACTGTTCTAACACAGGTTCCTGCAATATCTGGCATTATTACATAACCATCTTTGGTGACAGATTTGCAACCGTTACCAATTTTAAGTAGGAACTCTGCAAAGCGATTGGATGGTCCAGCTCCACAAAGATTTATTCGCATATTGGCAGTCAATTTTAATTTTTGTACATGAGACCACAATTCCGAATTCTTTATGTATGCACGCGTTAACAATATCTGCTCTTGTACCCTTAGGAACCACCGGTAGAGTTTGTCTAAAGTCTCCTGTGAATACGAATGTAACTCCACCCATTGCCGCGTGCGAAGATCTTAAATCTTTAAGAGTTATATCGACCGCATCTCCAGCGGATGGTGGACATACCCATTTACTTGCCTCTGGGTACAAAGTCGACAATCGATGGATTATTCCATATTGCCCCGTTCTTTCCAGGTGTTTCTCCGCCCACATCAATGTAGAGTACTGCGATTCTGTGCAAGCAATTAAATACATTTGTAAATATGTCAACAAAGGCAGCGACGCTGCGACCTTTTCTGTTCAGAACAATAAAGACACTTATATCTATTAGTTTTACATGGCTCTTACTACAACACATACCTGGTGCCTCTTTCGTCCACTATTTAGCCTTACAAAAATTGCAAATGCCATTCATTCGACCAATGAATAAAAGGGAATGGTCCAAATAATAACAATCCTGTCTATAGTTAAACGCTGATTTGAAAGCAATCGCCCCTTGTCTATTCTGCATCATTTGCAACCTTACATTCTCTACGCGATTTGCACTCTCGTCGACCATCTCATTTCGTCTTAGCTGAATTTGCCGTCTATTTGATGAAGATCTAAATAATTGAGATTTTGCTTTAGTCATTTCTGAAAGCTTTTATATTAAAAACCATATATTTATTATTAACCAAATTAGTTTCGCTTAAATCTAATCTTTACCTTTTGATTTAAAGACAATAAATTTCCAATTTTACTCTACCCTTTGCAGAATACGATCATAAATACAATAAAGTAAGAAGAAACCAGCAAGTATTTCGCAGACACACATGAAAACCACATTACATATTAATATTTGATTTCATTGATTTTTGGATGTTCCTTATGGAGAGCGTTCTGTTTTTATTTTCAATGTGCTTTGTTACAAAAAAGTACAAAGACAATAAGAAAAGCAATTCAAGCAACGGTGCGTCGCTGCAAAATAAAAAACTGTAAAACAGAGTAAATATAGTTGACACTGTATTTACATATCTACATACATGCATACATCCGGCAATTTATGTGGGCATTTGATTGTGCTGTTTAGCGTTATTTCACTTGTTCTGCGATCATTTATACATATATGCAAACTTTTCTGCTTTGTACTTAACTACTCAATAAGTTATGTAGTAAAAAATGCGAGAGATGGAAGAGAGAGAGTGCATACTATGTATGTACTTTACTTCATTACGTTATGCTGGAAAAGATGTGCAGAGATGGAAGAGAGAGAGAGTGCGTGCCGCATATGATAAAGGGCACACGCACACACACAAAGCGCGCTTCGCTGCAGACTACGTTTGGTGAACGAAAAACCTTATGCTTGCAATATTTTTGGTTTTTCAAAAACTTCAACCCGAAAGAAAAAGGATTTGATTTGGGAAAATTAAAAAAATAAGTATGCCACTCGCGAGCCTAGAGCAAATGCTTTATTTAAAAAAAAAAATTTATAAAGATCGCTTCAGAACTTTAGGAGATTAGCCGTTACAAACATTTTTCATATAAGCGATTTTATATAATTAGTATGGATAATATAACAAACAATTTATAATATTGTGAAATGATTTTATTATAGTATAAAATTGTAATATGTATATAAAAATGTTATATTACAATCATAAACATATATAATATTATAATATTATCACACGATTTTACTTATCTGTGTTTATTAAATATAAATCACATATTATTCATATATTTATATATGTATGTATATGGAAAAGTGTTCACATATTCAATTTTAGCTTGAAAAATCTTCTTTATAGTTTTTTTATAGTTAATAAAGAAAAAAGAATCACTCGAAAGTAGAAACAAAGAAAACGCTGGGAAACGCTGAAAAATCCTTCACTTTTGGTTTTTAAGGTGTGGCAATGCTGGGTTTCCTTGTAAATATAAGCGCTCTAAACTTTGCAGCCATAAATTTGATAAGTGATTTTAAATTACTAAATTTGGCCGAAAAATTACAAAATAAAAGTGAAAAGTGAACTTATTTCTATATTAAGAGTGTATATTTCAATATAGTGAGTGAAAAACGTGAAAATATTCTGTGAAACATGGAGAAATAACATGTTTTCTTAGGGCAATTTTTGAATTTTTAAACGTGAATATTTCAAAAAATATTAGTTATTTTTATGTTATTTTTGGATATTCCTCCTCTGGAGAAGCTCCCCTATCCGTACATACCCCATTTATATGGAAATTCGGTTTTTTTACCCCTCCGCCAAAGTAATCGGAATCGTGCCAAAGTTTGTTGCAGATTGATTAGTTGTTTTCATTTAAAAATGATACTTTTTACTTTTACTTTATTTTTTAATTAGATGAAGAAGGAAACTTAACACAAACCGTTTCTATGCTGGCACCGTTTAACTTTGAGCAGACACAAACCACGATATCTATGGTTGCTATGAAGATTTCAAAACCGTAAGCCGTTTTTGTGCGTAATAACTGAAGAGGAACAAGGGGCGGATCCAGAGTAGAATTTTTTGAGAAGTGAACTATATAATTTTTTTCTTGCCACTCAAAGTCCTTTTCTTCGCGGATTGTCACTTATGATAGAAATAATGTATAACTTTTAACTTTTGGATCCGCCAATGAGATGAACAAACGTTTCAAACATTTATTATATTAAATTCGAAACATTTCCCACAGTCCCTTAATGTTACATTTGTTGTTTCCAAATTATAATTTGCCAGAGGATCAACCAGAGGATCAACAATTTCACCTTCCTATGTATTTCTACAATTTGTTTATCCATTTTTCGTTTTCTAATCAAATTTTTCCCAAATAGGCGCAGTAATGTTCTACAACTACCAGTAGTTGACTTTAATTTTCTCTTTCAGTGAACCCTACTGCAACAGGGTTGAAAAAAATATTATAAAAAGTAGCAATAAAAGGTTATTTTTTAAATATTTTCATGCCGTTATTTTGAAAAAGTCTGGTCCAACTGTTTTTTTTTTAAGAGTTTGTGTCACTTTATTATACTCTTGGAACATGTCCTCCAAATATTATAATCTAAGCTAATTTCGCGATATCTTATCAAATAAAAAGACTTTTCCATACAAGCACTTGGTTTGATCGATCAATTTTTATGGCAATAAAAAAACTAAAAAGTTAATTATTCACTTTTTGGAACTTAACTAGTAATTAATTTAGAAATTGCATACGAACTTTATGGGACATCTAGCAAAAATTAAGCAGCAACTAAATCTAGAAGTGTCCATCCGTCGAGTTCAGCATATTTTAAGAAATAATAGTAACCTCCGATAGCCAATATCAATCTTAGTTGCTTCCTCGACGAGAAAAAATTTTATTTAGATGACCCCAACAGCAATAACAAATATTGGACAGTTATTCGACGGCATTCGAGAAATTTCCAGGCAGGATTTCTAATGGTACATATGTAGCTTTCGGGTTCAACGGGCAATCCCAAAATGTTTTCCACCGCATAAAATTAATAGGATGAATTATGTTCAACTATTAGACAGCGTCTTAATGGACTCTTCGGAATGGTTTTGTGAGGAGAGCAGGAGGAGCAGCGGTAGGTCGGGGAGGTCAGGGAGCTAGGCGAAAGCCTAGCGACCTTGATGCTCTCTCGCCAGAGATGCGGGCGCTGTTCGAGGAGCATGCCAGGGAGGACGAGGACGGCAGGCCTTCTAGTAGCGGCGCCCGCCGCTCAACAGACGTCCAGACCGCGGACGCAGCTAGAAGCACCACCAGGACCCACCCAAACAGGCCAAACCACTCGGACTCGGGAGAGTCGCACTGGGCAGAGGCTGGCGGTGCACGCAGGAGGAGAAGGAGGCGCAGGAGAGGAGGGCAGAGATCTCTCCCAACGGTGGACAGACCCGACGACCCCCGGAAGAAGGCCATGAGCGGTGCCTGCCTCAAGTGGTATATGCGGTACCTCCGGGATGGGATGACCCCTGAGGCGGCGGAATCCCTGGCTAAGCAACGGTACTCGGATACCACGGTACCCCCAACAAGGGAACGCGGCAGGGCAGTGTCGGAAAGTGCGCAAGGCAGCCGGTCTATAGACCGTGGCCAGGGTAGTGCACCACCGACTGATACGCGCGGTGACGGGAAGGCGGTTACCTTCGCAGAGACCGTTAAGAGGAAGAGCGGTCAACTGACACCACAGACGCCCCCCAGCTCGAAAAGGCCGAGGGACAACAGCAGGAGAGCAGAAGGACAACCATCAGCACCGGCTCCCTACAGGGCTACCCGGCAGTGTCTCTGGAGTCGGAGCAGCTTACGGAGCTTCAGAATCTCCTCCTAGAAGAGGTAGCCGGCGGAGCTGACTATGCGGCGTCCTTCCTTGGAGTAGAGTTCAGGGGCGGCATGCTACAGGTGGACTGCAATGACCAGGAATCCGCCGACTGGCTGCGGGAATTTACCCCAAAGCTAAGTGGCTGGACTGGTCCAGTCCTCTGTGCAAAGAGGGCGGAGGACCTGCCAGTTATGCATAGGATGACGGTGTTCCTCCCCCGCAGCGACGACAAGCCGTACCAGTTTGCCTTAAACCTGATAAAGAACCAAAATCGGGGCCTTGGCATCGCTGCCTGGCGAGTTGTCAGTAGCCAGCTGGAGGACAAGGGTGAGCTAAGAGGATGGAGACTGTACCTGTACATAGATGACGAGTCGTACAGGTACATACGTGCAGCAAGCTTCCGCCTGTTTTACAGGTTTAGCATGGTGGTCATGAGGCCGCACAAACCAGTGACCACAGGAAGCAAGGAGGACGGGAAGACTGCCACCCAGCCGAGTAGCAGCGCGTCAACACGGACTGGTGCGAGGTCAAGCAAGGTGGTGGAGAGGATGCAGGTGGAAGTCGTGGCACAACCGGGCGTGAGCAGGGTTGAGCAGACCACGGAGGTTGCTACCGCTGATGCCATGGTTGCCCATGAAACCGAGCTACCCTCCACCCAGGAACTCCTCCAGGGATTAGAGGACCACGATCCGGTGGACAGCAGTGCGATCGACGGAGGGGATGTGGACATGCCCCCCCTCGAGCCACTACTTTAATGGCCGTCGATATGGAAGTTGCCCAAGTGAACCTGCATCACGCGGCGGGGGCCTCAGCGGTGATCACAAGCAGGTTCACGGCGGATAAGTTGGGCGTTCTGTTGATCCAAGAACCATGGGTCTACAAAGGAGAGGTCAAGGCCTCAAGACGGAACACAACAAGGTAATCTGGGACATCTCCAGCGAGAGACCTAGATCGTGCATAGTGGTCAGGAATAATGTCAATTTCTTCTGTATTTCAGAGTTCCTGACGCAGGATTTGGTGGCAGTACAGACCAGTGACTGGGAGGGTAAAAGCTTTGTCCTGGCATCGGCCTACTTCCCAGGGGAGACAGCAGCAGCACCCCCTGAGGGAGTGATCAGGCTCAGGAGTACTACAGGAGACACAGGCTCCCCCTCATCATCGGATGCGATGCAAATGCTCACCATGTGGAATGGGGGAGCACGGACTGCAACGCAAGGGGTGAGTCCTTATTAGAGTATATATTAGGTAGTAATTTAGTAATCGAAAATGTGGGTTGTGAACCCACTTTTATAACCATAAGCAGGAGGGAGGTGCTGGACATCACCTTCAGCAGCGATCACGCCAACGGATGGGTAGATAGGTAGAGGTTAGGCAACTTCCTCCGAGACGCAACCCTCGCAGAACAAACTGGGGTGTTTTCAGGGATAAATTAAAGGACGGGTTACAAAGGCAGGGTCAGATCGATGATAGCGTCACGAGCCTGGGGATAGAGAGCAGGGTGTTGGCACTTAATGTAGCAATCACTACAGCCTACAATGATAGCTGTCCCCAAATAGTGCCCACAGACAGATGCAACTGTCCCTGGTGGACAAGAAAGCTCGCAGACCTCAGGAAGAAGGTACGCAGCCTATTTAACAAGGCGAAGCGTACAGGGGTCTGGGAGGAATACAGGTGCTACCTAACTCTATATAATAAGGAGATTAGGTCAGCAAAACAAAACAGTTTCAGAAGCTTCTGTGAAAAGGTCTCCTCCACACCAGAAGCGGCGCGGTTGCACAAAGCTCTGGCCAGTGGAAGGACCAGCACGGAACTGGCCATTAAAAGGAGTGACGGGACGTTTACGACCAGTGCGGAGGAAAGGGCGTCAGAACTTCTGCGGGCTCACTTCCCGGAGACCATCCCAGTGGACCAAAGTCTACCTGTGAGCGAACGGAGGCCGACACGCTTGGATTGGGAAACCGCTAAACAGCTAATTACTGCGGACTCGATCCGGTGGGCTTTGGCCTCTTTCGAAAAATTCAAGTCTCCAGGGGTGGATGGTATCTTCCCGGCGTTTTTGCAACAGGGCGAGCAGCTGTTGCTACCTCACCTTGTTCGGCTGCTAAGGGAGAGCCTCGCACTGGCGTACATCCCGGATCCATGGAGGACTGCAGAGGTGATCTTCATACCAAAAGCAGGTAGGAGGGACTACTCCTTGGCCAAATCTTACAGGCCGATCAGTCTAACCTCCTTCCTGCTGAAAACTTTGGAAAAGATCATTGACAATAATATAAGGTCGACGGCGCTGAAAACTGTACCCCTGCATGCTGCTCAGCATGCTTACAGAGCGGGAAGATCAACCAGTACGGCTCTGTACCAGTTGACCTCGGAGATCGAGAGCACACTGGAGGAAGGGGAGGTGATGATATGCGCCTTTCTAGATATCGAGAAAAGGTGTCTGCACCGGTGCGCAGATGGATTGATGCCGTGCTGCGCACCAGAATAGCCGAGACCACGGTGGGCGATGCAGCAGTTCGTCTGGGGGTGACAAGAGGATGCCCACAGGGAGGTGTACTATCACCACTACTGTGGAGCCTTGTCGTGGATGAACTGCTGGAATTGCTAACCGACAACGGGATCCGCTGCCAAGGGTATGCGGACGACATAGTGATATTAGCAAGAGGTAAATTTGAGGATACTCTCTGCGACCTAGTACAACGTGGTCTAAATCTGGCGAAGGGGTGGTGCAGGGGAGTTGAATTAAACATCAACCCCTCGAAGACAACCATAGTCCCATTTACAAGGCGCAGGTCCCTACCCGGCCTGAGGAACCTCACACTTGGGGGCAGAGAGATTGAAATGACAAACGAGGTTAAGTACCTAGGTCTCACTCTGGATTCTACCCTGCGATGGAAGCAGCACGTGCACCAAACGGTAGCCAAGGCAACAAGAGCACTGATGGTATGCAAACGGCTGGCGGGTAGATCCTGGGGCTGTAAGCCAAGGATCATTAGGTGGTTATACACCATGATTGTCCGACCAATTATTACATACGGGGCGGTGTCCTGGGCCTCTGTGGCGACACAGGCTTCCGTGGGGACCCAACTGTCCAAATTACAGCGGCTAGCATGCGTATGCATGACGGGAGCCATGCGGACCTGCCCAACGGCGGCTCTGGAAGTCCTAATGGAACTGACACCGCTCCATATAATAATAGGTCAAGTAGCCAAGTACTCACTTCTGCAGATAACAGCAGAGGGTGGTGGCAAAGGCAAGATAATTTCGTCCCAGAGGATGGAGAAAATAAGTGGCGATATTCCTATTGCGCTCCTCCCGAGGGATGGCATCAGCAAAACGACCCACTTAACAAGGAAGTTTAAGGTTACCCTCGGTAGCAAGAGTGAGTGGAGTGACCCCACTCTTGAGCAGATGCTAAGGGATAGCACTTTGAGGTGGTACACCGATGGCTCGAAGACATCGGAAGGAATAGGTGCGGGTGTCGTGGGTCCGCGTACCAAGCTCTCCATTCCGATGGGAACCTTTCCGAGCATTTTCCAAGCCGAAGTTCTAGCCATTAGTTGGTGTATCGAGACAAACCTCTACCGCGACTATCGCAACGAGCGAATTGCTATACTCTGCGATAGTCAGGCGGCACTAAAAGCGATCTCATCTCACGAGATCAAATCGCTATTAGTCCAAGAGTGCAGAACAAGGCTGGACAAACTAGCCGAGAGGAACCAGGTACACCTGATTTGGGTGCCTGGTCACAGGGGTATAGCCGGCAATGAACTGGCAGACGAGCTTGCCCGCTCCGCAGCCACCACTGCAATGGTGGGGCCCGAACCATTCACTGGAGTGGGTCCTCATACGGTGAAGGAACTGCTTCGTAAAGAAGAAAGGGCGTGCAGGGAGGCACATTGGCAGCGTGCGCACGGGATGCGCCATGCCAAACTGTTAGTTGGGGGGTATAATCAGAAGAGGTTCGAGACTATAATCGACCTCCCAAGGAACAAACTCAGGCTCCTAGTCGCATTTTACACCGGCCACTGCAAGCTTAAAAGGCACTTATCGAACATGGGCCTCTCATCTTGCGCTAACTGCCGGTTCTGTGACAGTTAGCCTGAAACCCCGGAGCATCCGCTATTCGACTGTAACGCAGTCTGTAGGCGCAGGTCACAGGCCCTCGGATCCATGTTTCCGGATAGGGATCACACTGCCTCGATAGCACCCAGTAGAATATTGGACTTCATCAATATACTGGGGCTAAGCGAGTCCCTGTGAGTTAGGTGAGGGCACAATAGACCCATGGTCGCAGTGCATGCCTCAATTAATAATCTATCTATCTATCTAAGGATCTGTATTAAGGCTGAAAAGAAAAAATACCGCTTTTCACAATTCGAATTCATGTCGGGACGTTTTTGTATTATTTTCTTCATAAGAAATATTTTTTAATTTATAATAATGTTAATAAACCTCTGGGTTTAGTCTATTAGTAAAGAACATAAAAATATTCATATGAAATATAAAGATTAATAGAAGAGACTCTTAGCTAGTACGTTATACTTATTTCGTGGAGTATAATTAATAAATTTAAATAAAGTATGTTAAGGAAGTACAGTCGTTGGGAGTGTCCTTAAATCGTGTTAATTTAAAGAATTTCCAGTCATTGGGGATCAGAAATCTATTGGACTTTAGTTTTTTCTTACCAACATTAAACAAGTAGGAATTACTTCGCATGTACATACATATCACGACTCCATAGATGTCTTTGAACTTCAAGAGTTTCCTGCACAAAAGCTGCAAAAATCATTGTCGCTTAGTTCGCGTTCACTTCAAATAAAACTAATATAAATTTTATAAGGTTGCATTTGGATTGCGGCCAGCAGTTGGTTTTTACATGCTTATACCATAACTCCACATTTAAAATGTCTTAATTATTCATAAACTATTTTACAAACGACGTGAAAATTCGTTAATTAGACGTCTGGTTGCATGCACCGGGTGACAAAAAAAACACTCAGCTTTGAAAATGAGAATGTCGAACAGTGCAAACGTTCGCCCAAAAAAAACACAGAATAAGAAAAATTTGAATTATTTTTTTGGGACCCCTTGTTCTTTCCACGTAGGCGCTATTGGAATATATGTATATGTTCAATTAGATTGGCAAGCAATTTAGTTTGATTTTAGTATCATTCTTCTCAATTTTAGTGTCATAAAGAAGGGATTTTGCCCTTGTTCAGGGCTCTTAAACGTTCTCACAACCACGGTAAGTTATTATTTTTTTAATTTAATATCGAAGAATAAATGAGAAGTTTGAGCATCACCTTCTCTTATAACATAAATCTAAAATAAATAGTAAAATGATAACTAAACCCAAATGACCAGAGCAGCATTTAACTTACCTCCTTATTGTTATTGTTGATGGAAAACTTTCAAAATCATTTGCCAGAAAAATATCTGCGCTGGTTAAATGTGTTTGCTAATTTACCGTATAACATTATATTTTAACATTTAATTTATAAACTTCACATTATTAAATGGTATCAAAACTTTGTTCAACGTTGCTCAAGAGCAAATATAAAAAAAGTTTACACTTTTAATTACCATTTATTGAAAATTGGCAATCAAATCAAGGATCCACCAAAAAAAGAAGATGAAAATTTGTCACAATCTACCAAAGGTTTTGTCAATATGTCGTCATTAACAAAATTACTTTTAATCTGACTGATGAAAGTGAACTTTTGACCACCGTGCGAGTCAGCACTCGCCCGCCACACTCGTTCAGCATCAGAATTCGCGTCCATCCCTGAATATGTCAAGTTGATTTAGTTTT
>JAPZAG010000287.1:0-18382 GCA_027475135.1 Bactrocera correcta | reverse complement strand
AATTAACTAAAATATGTTAAACTAATGATTTGAAGCATTTCGATATCGATTGCTAAATGCGTATATACAACAAAATCGACTTTGTACCTAAATATAAGATTACGGAATTCCTCTAAATGCACTGTCGTTATGCCGCCATGGCTTTATATCACCTTCATTACGTTTAAGAAGGTTAATTAACTTAAATATGTTAAACTAATGATTTGAAGATTTTCGATATCGACTGCTAAACTTGTTAATATAAGAAAATCGACTATATACCTAAATATAAGATTACGAAATTCTTCTACATGCAGTGTCGTTATGCAGCCATGGCTTTATATCGCCTTCAGTACGTTAAAGAAGGTTAATTAACTTAAATATGTTAAACTAATGATTTGAAGAATTTCGATATCGATTGCTAAATGTGTAGGTACAAAATCGACTTTATACCTAAATATGTCAACTTCAGTTCGCTAAAGGAAGTTTATTAACTTAAATATGTTAAACCATTTATCTGAAGCATTTCGATATCGATTGCGAAATATATATATACAAGAAAATCGACTTTATACCTAAATATATGATAACTGAAATCTTCTAAATGCAGTGCAGTTATACCGTTGAGGTTTTATGTAGACTTCAGTGCGTTAAAGAAGGTTTATTAACTTAAATATGTTAAACTAATGATTTGGAGCATCTCGATATCGATAGCTAAATGTGTATATACAAGAAAATCGACTTTATACCTAAATATGAGATTACAGAATTCTTCTAAATGCACTGCCATTATTCCGCCATGGCTTTATATCAACTTCAATACGTTAAAGAAGGTTAATTAACTTAAATATGTTAAACTAATGATTTGAAACATTTCGATATCGATTGCTAAATGTGTATATACAAGAAAATCGACTTTATACCTAAATATGAGATAACAGAATTCTTCTAAATGCACTGCCGTTATGCCGCCATGGCTTTATATCAACTTCAATACGTTAAAGAAGGTTAATTAACTTAAATATGTTAAACTAATGATTTGAAGCATTTCGATATCGATTGCTAAATGTCTATATACAAAAAAATCGAATTTATACATAATTATAAGATTACGGAATTCTTCCAACTGTACTGTCGTTATGTCGCCATTGCTATATATCAACTTCAATACGTTAAAGAAGGTTAATTAACTTAATTATGTTAAACTAATAATTTGAAGCATTTCGATATCGCTTGCTAAATGAGTGTATACAAGAAAGTCGAATTTATACCTAAATATATGATAACGGAATTCTTCTAAATGCTGTGCAGTTATACCGTTAAGGCTTTATGTAGACTTCAGTGCGTTAAAGAAGGTTTATTAACTTAGTATGTTTAACTAACGATTTGAAGCATCTCGATATCGATTGCTAAATGTGTATACTCAAGAAAATCGACTTTATACCTAAATATAAGATTAGGGAAATCTTCCAAATGTACTGTCGTTATGCCGCCCAGGCTTTGTATCAACTTCAATACGTTAAAGAAGGTTAATTATTTTAAATATGTTAAACTAATGGTTTGAAGCATTTCGATATCGACTGCTATATGTGTAAATACAAGAAAATCGACTTTATACCTAAATATAAAATTATAACATTACGGAATTCTTCTAAATGCACTGCCGTTATACCGTTAAGGCTTTATGTAGACTTCAGTAAGCTAAAAAATGTTTATTAACTTAGTATGTTTAACTAATGATTTGAAGCATTTCGATATCGATAGCTAAATGTGTATTTACAAGAAAATCGACTTTATACCTTAATATAAGTTTATGGAATTCTTCTATATGCACTGCCGTTATGCCGCCATGGCTATATGCCCACTTCAGATCTTTAAAGAAGGTTTATTAATTTAAATATGTTAAACTTGTGAGCTGAAGCATTTCGATATCGATTGCTAAATGTGTATATACAAGAAAATCGATTTTGTACCTAAATAAAAGATTACGGAATTCACCCAAATGTACTGTCGTTATGCCACCATGGCTTTATATCAACTCCAATACGTTAAAGAAGGTTAATTAACTTAAATATGTTAAACTTATGATTTGAAGCATTTCGATATCGCTTGCTAAATGTGTATATAAAAGAAAATCGAATTTATACCTTAACATAAGATTACGGAATTCTTCCAAATGTACTGTCGTTATGCCGCCATGGCTTTATATCAACTTCAATACGTTAAAGAAGGTTAATTAACTTAAATATGTTAAACTAATGATTTGAAGCATTTCGATGTCGATTGCTAAATGCGTATATACAACAAAATCGACTCTATACCTAAATATAAGATTACGGAATTCTTCTAAATGCACAGTCGTTATGCCGCCATGGCTTTATATCACCTTCATTACGTTAAAGAAGGTTAATTAACTTAAATATGTTAAACTAATGATTTGAAGCATTTCGATATCGCTTGCTAAATGAGTATATACAAGAAAGTCGAATTTATACCTAAATATAAGATAACGGAATTCTTCTAAATGCAGTGCAGTTATACCGTTAAGGCTTTATGTAGAATTCAGTGCGTTAAAGAAGGTTTATTAACTTAAATATGTTAAACTAATGATTTGAAGCATCTCGATATCGATTGGTAAATGTGTATACTCAAGAAAATCGACTTTATACCTAAATATAAGATTAGGGAATTCTTCCAAATGTACTGTCGTTATGCCGCCATGGCTTTGTATCAACTTCAATACGTTAAAGAAGGTTAATTATTTTAAATATTTTAAACTTATGGTTTGAAGCATTTCGATATTTATTGCTCAATGTGTACGTACAACAAAATCGACTTTATACCTAAATATGTCAACTTCAGTTCGCTAAAGGAAGTTTATTAACTTAAAAATGTTAAACCCGTTATCTGTAACATTTTGATATCGATTTCGAAATATATATATACAAGAAAATCGACTTTATACCTAAATATATGATAACGGAAATCTTCTAAATGCAGTGCAGTTATACCGTTAAGGCTTTATGTAGACTTCAGTGCGTTAAAGAAGGTTTATTAACTTAAATATGTTAAACTAATGATTTGAAGCATCTCAGTATCGATTGCTAAATGTGTATACTCAAGAAAATCGACTTTATACCTTAATATAAGGTTAGGGAAATCTTCCAAATGTACTGTCGTTATGCCGCCATGGCTTTATATCACCTTCAATAAGTTAAAGAAGGTTACTTAACTTAAATATGTTAAACTAATGATTTAAAGAATTTTGATATCGATTGCTAAATGAGTATAAACAAGAAAATCGACTTTATACCTAAATATAAGTTTATGGAATTTTTCTATATGCACTGCCGTTATGCCGCCATGGCTATATGCCCACTTCAGATCGTTAAAGAAGGTTTATTAATTTAAATATGTTAAACTAATAATTTGAAGCATTTCGATATCGCTTGCTAAATGAGTATATACAAGAAAGTCGAATTTATACTTAAATATATGATAAGGAATTCTTCTAAATGCTGTGCAGTTATACCGTTAAGGCTTTATGTAGACTTCAGTGCGTTAAAGAAGGTTTATTAACTTAAATATGTTAAACTAATGATCTGAAGCATCTCGATATCGATTGCTAAATGTGTATATACAAGAAAATCGACTTTATACCTAAATATGAGATTATAGAATTCTTCTAAATGCACTGCCGTTATGCCGCCATGGCTTTATATCAACTTCAATACGTTAAAGAAGGTTAATTAACTTAAATATGTTAAACTAATGATTTGAAGCATTTCGATATCGATTGCTAAATGTGTATATACAAGAAAATCGAATTTATACCTAATTATAAGATTACGGAATTCTTCCAACTGTACTGTCGTTATGTCGCCATGGCTATATATCAACTTCAATACGTTAAAGAAGGTTAATTAACTTAAATATGTTAAACTAATAATTTGAAGCATTTCGATATCGCTTGATAAATGAGTATATACAAGAAAGTCGAATTTAGACTTAAATATATGATAACGGAATTCTTCTAAATGCTGTGCAGTTATACCGTTAAGGCTTTATGTAGACTTCAGTGCGTTAAAGAAAGTTTATTAACTTAAATATGTTAAACTAATGATTTGAAGCATCTCAATATCGATTGCTAAATGTGTATACTCAAGAAAATTGACTTTATACCTTAATATAGGATTAGGGAAATCTTCCAAATGTACTGTCGTTATGCCGCCGTGGCTTTATATCTCCTTCAATAAGTTAAAGAAGGTTACTTAACTTAAATATGTTAAACTAATGATTTAACGAATTTTGATATCGATTGCTAAATGAGTATAAACAAGAAAATCGACTTTATACCTAAATATAAGATTAGGGAATTCTTCCAAATGTACTGTCGTTATGCCGCCATGGCTTTGTATCAACTTCAATACGTTAAAGAAGGTTAATTATTTTAAATATGTTAAACTAATGGTTTGAAGCATTTCGATATCGACTGCTATATGTGCAAATACAAGAAAATCGACTTTATACCTAAATATAAAATTATAACATTACGGAATTCTTCTAAATGCACTGCCGTTATACCGTTAAGGCTTTATGTAGACTTCAGTAAGCTAAAAAATGTTTATTAACTTAGTATGTTTAACTAATGATTTGAAGCATTTCGATATCGATAGCTTAATGTGTATTTACAAGAAAATCGACTCTATACCTAAATATAAGATTATGTAATTCTTCCACATGCACTGCCCTTATGCCGCCGTGGCTATGTGCCCACTTCAGATCGTTAAAGAAGGTTAATTAACTTAAATATGTTAAACTTATGAGCTGAAGCATTTCGATATCGATTGCTAAATGTGTATACACAAGAAAATCGATTTTATACCTTAACATAAGATTACGGAATTCTTCCAAATGTACTGTCGTTATGTCGCCAAAGCTTTACATCAACTTCAATACGTTAAGGAGGGTTAACTAACTTAAATATGTTAAACTAATGATTTGAAGCATTTCGATGTCGATGCGTATATACAACACAATCAACTTTATACCTAAATATAAGATTACGGAATTCTTCTAAATGCACTGTCGTTATGCCGCCAAGGCTTTATGTCACCTTCATTACGTTAAAGAAGGTTAATTTACTTAAATATGTTAAACTAGTGATTTGAAGCATATCGATATCGCTTGCTAAATGTGTAAATACAAGAAAATCGACTTTATACCTAAATATATGATAACGGAATTCTTCTAAATGCCGTGCAGTTATACCGTTAAGGCCTTATGTAGACTTCATTGCGTTAAGGAAGGTTTATTAATTTAAATATGTTAAACTAATGATTTGAAGCATCTCGATATCGATTGCTAAATGTGTATACTCAAGAAAATCGACTTTATACCTAAATATAAGATTAGGGAATTCTTCCAAATGTACTGTCGTTATGCCGCCATGGCTTTGTATCAACTTCAATACGTTAAAGAAGGTTAATTATTTTAAATATGTTAAACTAATGGTTTGAAGCATTTCGATATCGACTGCTATATGTGCAAATACAAGAAAATCGACTTTATACCTAAATATAAAATTATACCATTACGGAATTCTTCTAAATGCACTGCCGTTATACCGTTAAGGCTTTATGTAGACTTCAGTAAGCTAAAAAAATTTTATTAACTTAGTATGTTTAACTAATGATTTGAAGCATTTCGATATCGATAGGTAAATGTGTATTTACAAGAAAATCGACTCTATACCTAAATAAAAGATTATGTAATTCTTCTACATGCACTGCCGTTATGCCGCCATGGCTATGTGCCCACTGCAGATCGTTAAAGAAGGTTTATTAACTTAAATATATTAAACTTATGAGCTGAAGCATTTCGATATCGTTTGCTAAATGTGTATACACAAGAAAATCTATTTTATACCTAAATAAAAGATTACGGAATTCACCCAAATATACTGCCGTTATGGCTTTTGTAGACTTCAGTAAGATAAAGAGGATTAATTAACTTAAATATGTTAAACTAATGACTTGAAGCATTTCGATATCGATTGCTAAATTTGTGTATACAAGAAAATCGACTTTATACCTAAATCTAAGACTATGGAATTCTTCCAAATGTACTGTCGTTATGCCGCCATGGCTATATATCAACTTCAATACGTTAAAGAAGGTTAATTAACTTAAATATGTTAAACTAATGATTTGAAGCATTTCGATATCGATTGCTAAATGTGTATATACAAGAAAATCGAATTTATACCTAATTATAAGATTACGGAATTCTTCCAACTGTACTGTCGTTATGCCGCCATGGCTATATATCAACTTCAATACGTTAAAGAAGGTTAATTAACATAAATATGTTAAATTAATAATTTGAAGCATTTCGATATCGCTTGCTAAATGAGTATATACAAGAAAGTCGAATTTATACCTAAATATATGATAACGGAATTCTTCTAAGTGCCGTGCAGTTATACCGTTAAGGCCTTATGTAGACTTCAGTGCGTTAAAGAAGGTTTATTAACTTAAATATGTTAAACTAATGATTTGAAGCAACTCGATATCGATTGCTAAATGTGTATACTCAAGAAAATCGACTTTATACCTAAATATAAGATTAGGGAATTTTTCCAAATGTACTGTCGTTATGCCGCCATGGCTTTGTATCAACTTCAATACGTTAAAGAAGGTTAATTATTTTAAATATGTTAAACTAATGGTTTGAAGCATTTCGATATCGACTGCTATATGTGCAAATACAAGAAAATCGACTTTATACCTAAATATAAAATTATAACATTACGGAATTCTTCTAAATGCACTGCCGTTATACCGTTAAGGCTTTATGTAGACTTCAGTAAGCTAAAAAATGTTTATTAAATTAGTATGTTTAACTAATTATTTGAAGCATTTCGATATCGATAGCTAAATGTGTATTTACAAGAAAATCGACTTTATACCTAAAAATAAGATTATGGAATTCTTCTATATGCACTGCCGTTAAGCCGCCATGGCTATATGCCCACTTCAGATCGTTAAAGAAGGTTTACTAATTCAAATATGTTAAACTTGTGAGCTGAAGCATTTCGATATCGATTGCTAAATGTGCATATACAAGAAAATCGATTTTGTACCTAAATAAAAGATTACGGAATTCACCCAAATGTACTGTCGTTATGCCACCATGGCTTTATATCAACTTCAATACGTTAAAGAAGGTTAATTAGCTTAAATATGTTAAACTAATAATTTGAAGCATTTCGATATTGATTGCGAAATGTGTATGTACAAGAAAATCGATTTTATACCTAAATAAAAATTACGGAATTCACCCAAACATACTGCCGTTATATCGTTATGGCTTTATGTAAACTTCAGTAAGATAAAGAAGGTTAATTAACTTAAATATGCTAAACCAGTTATTTGAAGCATTTTGATATCGATTGCAAAATGTGTATATACAAGAAAATCGACTTTATGCCTAAATATAAGACTACGGAATTCTTCCAAATGCAGTGCCGTTGTGGCATTATGTCAACTTCAGTTCACTAAAGGAGGTTTATTAACTTAAATATGTTAAACCAGTTATATGAAGCATTTCGATATCGATTGCGAAATGTATATATACAAGAAAATCGACTTTATACCTAAATATAAGATTACGGAATTCTTCCACATGTACTGTCGTTATACCGCCATGGCTTTATATTACCTTCAATCCGTTAAAGAAGGTTGATTACTTTAAATATGTTAAACTAATGGTTTGAAGCATTTCGATATCGATTTCTAAATGTGTAAATACAAGAAAAGCGACTTTATACCTAAATATAAAATTACAACATTACGGAATTCTTCTAAATGCACTGCCGTTATACCGTTAAGGCTTTATGAAGACTTCAGTAAGCTAAAAAATGTTTATTAACTAAATATGTTAAACTAATGATTTGAAGCATTTCGATATCGATAGCTAAATGTGTATATACAAGAAAATCGAATTTATATCTAAACATAAGATTACGGAATACTTCCAAATGTACTGTCGTTAAGCCGCCATGGCTTTATATCACCTTCATTACGATAAAGAAGGCTAATTAACTTAAATATGTTAAACTAATGATTTGAAGCATCTCGATATCGATTGCTAAATGTGTATATACAAGAAAATCGACTTTATACCTAAATATAAGTTAACGGAATTCTTCTACATGCACTGCCGTTATGCCGCCATGGCTTTAAACCAACTTCCGTTCGTTAAAGAAGGTTTATTAACTTAAATATGTTAAACTTATGAGTTGAAGCATCTCGATATCGATTGCTAAATGTGTATATACAAGAAAATCGACTTTATACATTAATATACGAAAACGGAATTCTTCTAAATGCACTGCCGTTATGCAGTTGTGGATTTACTTTCAGTTCGTTAAAGAAGGTTTATTAACTTAAATATGTTAAACTAATGATTTGAAGCATTTCGATATCGATTGCTTAATGCATATATACAAGAAAATCGACTTTATACCTAAATATAAGTTAACGAAATTCTTCTACATGCACTGCCGTTATGCCGCCATGGCTTTATGCCAACATCAGTTCGTTAAAGAAGGTTTATTAACTTAAATATGTTAAACTTATGAGTTGAAGCATCTCGATGTCGAATGCTAAATGTGTATATACAACAAAATCGACTTTATTCCTAAATATAAGATTACGGAATTCTTCCAAATGCACTGCCGTTATACCGTTATGGCTTTACGTAATCTTCAGTAAGAAAAAGAAGGTTTATTAACTTAAATATGTTAAACTAATGATTTGAAGCATCTCGATATCGATTGCTAAATGTGGATATACAAGAAAATCGAATTTATACCTAAATATAAGATAACGGAATTCTTCTAAATGCACTGCCGTTATTCCGCCATGGCTATATGCCAACTTCAGATCGCTAAAGAAGGTTTATTAACTTAAATATGTTAAACTTGTTATCTGAAGCATTTCGATATCGATTGCGAAATATCTATATATAAGAAAATCGACTTTATACCTAAATATAAGATTACGGAATTCTTCCACATGTACTGTCCTTATGCCGCCATGGTTCTATATCAACTTCAATACGTTAAAGAAGGTTAATTATTTTAAATATGTTAAACTAATGGTTTGAAGCATTTCGATATCGATTGCTAAATGTGTAAATACAAGAAAATCGACTTTATACCTAAATATGTCAATTTCAGTTCGCTAAAGGAGGTTTATTAACTTAAATATGTTAAACTTGTTATCTGAAGCATTTCGATATCGATTGCGAAATAGCTATATATAAGAAAATCGACTTTATACCTAAATATAAGATTACGGAATTCTTCCACATGTACTGTCGTTATGCCGCCATGGTTCTATATCAACTTCAATACGTTAAAGAAGGTTATTTATTTTAAATATGTTAAACTAGTGGTTTGAAGCATTTCGATATCGATTGCTAAATGTGTAAATACAAGAAAATCGACTTTATACCTGAATATAAAATTATAACATTACGGAATTCTTCTAAATGCACTGGCGTTATACCGTTAAGGCTCTATGTAGACTTCAGTAAGCTAAAAAACCTTTATTAACTTAATATGTTAAACTAATGATTTGAAGCATTTCGATATCGATAGCTAAATATGTATATACAGGAAAATCGACCTTATACCTAAAAAAATGCTAAATGCGTATATACAAGAAAATCGAATTTATATCTAAACATAAGATTACGGAATACTTCCAAATGTACTGTCGTTATGCCGATATGGCTTTATATCACCTTCATTACGATAAAGAAGGCTAATTAACTCAAATATGTTAAACTAATGATTTGAAGCATCCCGATATCGATTGCTAAATGTGTATATACAAGAAAATCGACTTTATACCTAAATAAAAGTTAACGGAATTCTGCTACATGCACTGCCGTTATGCCGCCATGGCTTTAAACCTACTTCCGTTCGTTAAAGAAGGTTTATTAACTTAAATATGTTAAACTTATGAGTTGAAGCATCTCGATATCGATTGCTTAATGTGTATATACAAGAAAATCAACTTTATACATTAATATACGATAACGGAATTCTTCTAAATGCACTGCCGTTATGCAGTTGTGGATTTATTTTCAGTTCGTTAAAGAAGGTTTATTAACTTAAATGTGTTAAACCAGTTATTTGAAGCATTTCGATATCGATTGCTAAATATGTAAATACAAGAAAATCGGCTTTATACCTAAATATAAGACTACGGAATTCTTCCAAATGTACTGTGGTTATGCCGCTATGTCTTTATGCCAACTTCAGTTCGTTAAAGAAGGTATATTAACTTAAATATGTTAAACTTATGAGTTGAAGCATCTCGATATCGATTGCTAAATGTGTATATATAACAAAATCGACTTTATTCCTAAATATAAGGTTACGGAATTCTTCCAAATGCACTGCCGTTATACCGTTATGGCTTTACGTAAACTTCAGTAAGAAAAAGAAGGTTTATTATCTTAAATATGTTAAACTAATGATTTGAAGCATCTCGATATCGATTGCTAAAGGTGTATATACAAGAAAATCGAATTTATACCTAAATATAAGATAACGGAATTCTTCTAAATGCACTGCCGTTATTCCGCCATGGCTATATGCCAACTTCAGATCGTTAAAGAAGGTTTATTAACTTAAATGTGTTAAACTTATGAGCCGTTATGGCTTTACGTAAACTTCAGTAAGAAAAAGAAGGTTTATTAACATAAATATGTTAAACTTATGATTTGAAGCATCTCGATATCTATTGCGAAATGTGTCTATACAACAAAATCGACTTTATACCTAAATATAAGACTACGGAATTCTTCCAAATGTACTGTCGTTATGCCGCCATGGCTTTATATCAACTTCAATACGTTAAAGAAGGTTAATTAACTTAAATATGTTAAACTAATGATTTGAAGCATTTCGACATCGCTTGCTAAATGTGTATATAAAAGAAAATCGAATTTATACCTAAACATAAGATTACGGAGTTCTTCCAAATGTACTGTCGTTATGCCGCCATGGCTTTATATCAACTTCAATACGTTGAAGAAGGTTAATTAACTTAAATATGTTAAAATATTGATTTGAATCATTTCGATATCGATTGCTAAATGCGTATTTACAAGAAAATCAAATTTATACCTGAATATAAGATTACGGAATTCTTCTAAATGCACTGTCGTTATGTCGCCATGGCTTTATATCACCTCTATTACGTTAAATTAGGTTAATTAACTTAAATATGTTAAACTAATGATTTGAAGATTTTCGATATCGACTGCTAAATGTGTAAATATAAGAAAATCGACCATATAGCTTAATATAAGATTACGAAATTCTTCTACATGCACTGTCGTTATGCAGCCATGGCTTTATATCACCTTCATTACGTTAAAGAAGGTTAATTAACTTAAATATGTTAAACTAATGATTTGAAGCATTTCGATATCGATTGCTAAATGTGTATGTACAACAAAGTCGGCTTTATACCTCAATATGTCAATTTCAGTTCGCTAAAGGAGGTTTATTAACTTAAATATGTTAAACTTGTTATCTGAAGCATTTCGATATCGATTGCGAAATATCTATATACAAGAAAATCGACTTTATACCTAAATATAAGATTACGGAATTCTTCCACATGTACTGTCATTATGCCGCCATGGTTCTATATCAACTTCAATACGTTAAAGAATGTTAATTATTTTAAATATGTTAAACTAATGGTTTGAAGCATTTCGATATCGATTGCTAAATGTGTAAATACAAGAAAATCGACTTTGTACCTGAATATAAAATTATAACATTACGGAATTCTTCTAAATGCACTGGCGTTATACCGTTAAGGCTCTATGTAGACTTCAGTAAGCTAAAAAACGTTTATTAACTTAATGTGTTAAACTAATGATTTGAAGCATTTCGATACGATAGCTAAATGTGTATATACAAGAAAATCGAGCTTATACCTAAATATGAGATTACGGAATTCTTCTACATGCACTGCCGTTATGCCGCCATGGCTATATGCCAACTTCAGATCGTTAAAGAAGATTTATTAACTTAAATATGTTAAACTTATGAGCTGAAGCATTTCGATATCGATTGCTTAATGTGTATATACAACAAAAACGACTTTTTACCTTAATATAAGATTACGGAATTCTTCCAAATGCACTGCCGTTATACCGTTATGGCTTTATGTAAACTTTAGTAAGATAAAGAAGGTTAATAACCCTAAATATGTTAAACTATCGATTTGAAACATTTCGTTATCGATTGCATAATGTGTATATACAAGAAAATCGAATTTATACCTAAATATTAGATTACGAAATTCTTCTAAATGCACTGCCGTTATGCGGACATGGCTTTATATCAACTTCAATACGTTAAAGAAGGTTAATTAACTTAAATATGTTAAACTAATAATTTGAAGCATTTCGATATCGCTTGCTAAATGTTTACATACAAGAAAATCAAATTTATACCTAAATATAAGATAACGGAATTCTTCTCAATGCACTGCCGTTATGCCGTTAAGGCTTTATGTAGACTTCAGTAAGACAGAGAGGGTTAATTAACTTGAATATGTTAAACTAATGATTTGAAGCATTTCGATGTCGATTGCTAAATGCGAATATACAACAAAATCGACTTTATACCTAAATATAAGAATACGGAATTCTTCTAAATGCGCTGCAGTTATACCGTTAAGGCTTTATGAAGATTTCAGTGCATTAAAGAAGGTTTATTAACTTAAATATGTTAAACTAATGATTTGAAGCATTTCGATATCGATTGCTAAATGTGTATATTAAATTATTTAATATTAATATTTATTAAATTTTAATTACAAGAAAATCGACTTTATACCTAAATATAAGATTACGGAATTCTTCTAAATGCGCTGCAGTTATACCGTTAAGGCTTTATGAAAACTTCAGTGCATTAAAGAAGGTTTATTAACTTAAATATGTTAAACTAATGATTTGAAGCATTTCGATATCGATTGCTAAATGTGTATATACAAGAAAATCGAATTTATACCTAAATATAAGATTACGGAATTCTTCTAAATGCGCTGCAGTTATACCGTTAAGGCTTTATGAAGACTTCAGTGCATTAAAGAAGGTTTATTAACTTAAATATGTTAAACTAATGATTTGAAGCATTTCGATATCGATTGCTAAATGTGTATATACAAGAAAATCGACTTTATACCTAAATATAAGATTACGGAATTCTTCTACATGCACTGCTGTTATGCCGCCATGGCTTTATGTTATTTTCAGTGCGCTAAAGAAGCTTTATTAACTTTAATATATTAAACTAATGATTTGAAGCATTTCGATATCGATTGATAAATGAGTATATACAAGAAAATCGACTTTATACCTAAATATAAGATTACGGAATTCTTCTAAATGCACTGCCGTTATAACGTTAAGGCTTTCGTAGACTTCAGTAAGATAGAGAGGGTTAATTAACTTAAATATGTTAAACTAATGATTTGAAGCATTTCGATATCGATTGCTAAATGAGTATATACAAGAAAATCGACTTTATACATAAATATAAGATTACGGAATTCTTCCACATGTACTGTCGTTATGCCGCCATGGCTTTATATCACCTTCAATACGTTAAAGAAGGTTAATTATTTTAAATATGTTAAACTAATGGTTTGAAGCATTTCGATATCGATTGCTAAATGTGTAAATACAACAAAATCGACTTTATACCTAAATATAACATTACGGAATTCTTCTAAAGGCACTGCCGTTATGCCGCCATGGCTTTATGTTATTTTCAGTGTGATAAAGAAGCTTTATTAACTTTAATATATTAAACTAATGATTTGAAGCATTTCGATATCGATTGATAAATGAGTATATACAAGAAAATCGACTTTATACCTAAATATAAGAATACGGAATTCTTCTAAATGCACTGCCGTTATGCCGTTAAGGCTTTCGTAGACTTCAGTAAGATAGAGAGGGTTAATTATTTTAAATATGTTAAACTAATGGTTTGAAGCATTTCGATATCGATTGATAAATGGTATATACAAGAAAATCGACTTTATACCTAAATATAAGAATACGGAATTCTTCTAAATGCACTGCCGTTATGCCGTTAAGGCTTTCGTAGACTTCAGTAAGATAGAGAGGGTTAATTAACTTAAATATGTTAAGCTAATGATTTGAAGCATTTCGATATCGATTGCGAAATGTATATATACAAGAGAATCGACTTTATACCTAAATATAAGATTACGGAACTCTTCAACATGTACTGTCGTTATGCCGCCATGGCTTTATATCACCTTCAATACGTTAAAGAAGGTTGATTATTTTAAATATGGGAAACTAGTGGTTTGAAGCATTTCGATATCGATTGCTAAATGTGAGTATACAAGAAAATCGACTTTATACCTAAATATAAGATTACGGAATTCTTCTACATGCACTGCCGTTATACCATCATGTCTATATGCAAACTTCAGATCGTTAAAGAAGGTTTATTAACTTAGATATGTTAAACTTATGAGCTGAAGCATTTCGTTATCGATTGCTTAATGTGCATATACAACAAAATCGACTTTTTGCCTTAATATAAGATTACGGAATTCTTCCAAATGCACTGCCGTTATACCGTTATGGCTTTATGTAAACTTCAGTAAGATAAAGAAGGTTAATAACCTTAGATATATTAAATTATCGATTTGAAGCATTTCGTTATCGATTGCTTAATGTGTATATACAAGAAAATCAAATTTATACCTAAATATAAGATTACGAAATTGTTCTAAATGCACTGCCGTTATGCCGCCATGGCTTTATATCAACTTCAATACGTTAAAGAAGGTTAATTAACTTAAATATGTTAAACTAATAATTTGAAGCATTTCGATATCGCTTGCTAAATATGTACATACAAGAAAATCAAATTTATACCTAAATATAAGATAACGGAATTCTTCTAAATGCTCTGCCGTTATGCCGTTAAGGCTTTATGTAGACTTCAGTAAGACAGAGAGGGTTAATTAACTTGAATATGTTAAACTAATGATTTGAAGCATTTCGATATCGATTGCTTAATATGTAAATACAAGAAAATCGACTTTATACCTAAATATAAGAATACGGAATTCTTCTAAATGCACTGCAGTTATACCGTTAAGGCTTTATGAAGACTTCAGTGCGTTAAAGAAGGTTTATTAACTTAAATATGTTAAACTAATGATTTGAAGCATTTCGATATCGATTGCTAAATGTGTAAATACAACAAAATCGACTTTATACCTAAATATAACATTACGGAATTCTTCTAAAGGCACTGCCGTTATCCTGTGAAGGCTTTATGTAGACTTCAGTAAGATAGAGAGGGTTAATTAACTTAAATATGTTAAACTAATGATTTGAAGCATTTCGATATCGATTGCTAAATGAGTATATACAAGAAAATCGACTTTATACCTAAATATAAGATATACGGAATTCTTCTAAATGCACTGCGTTATGCCGTTAAGGCTTTATGAGACTTCAGTAGTTAAAGAAGGTTAATTAACTTAAATATGTTAAACTAATGATTTGAAGCATTTCGATATCGATTGCTAAATGTGTAAATACAAGAAAATCGACTTTATACCTAAATATAAGATTACGGAATTCTTCTAATGCACTGCCGTTATGCCGCCATGGCTTTATGTTACTTCAGTGCTAAAGAAGTTTATTAATTTAAATATGTTAAACTAATGATTTGAAGCATTTCGATATCGATTGCTAAATGTGTAAATACAACAAAATCGACTTTATACCTAAATATAACATTACGGAATTCTTCTAAAGGCACTGCCGTTATGCCGTTAAGGCTTTCGTAGACTTCAGTAAGAAGAGAGGGTTAATTAACTTAAATATGTTAAACTAATGATTTGAAGCATTTCGATATCGATTGCTAAATGAGTATATACAAGAAAATCGACTTTATACCTAAATATAAGATTACGGAATTCTTCTAACATGTACTGTCGTTATGCCGTCATGGCTTTATACCCCTTAAAGTACGTTAAAGAAGGTTAATTAACTTAAATATGTTAAACTAATGATTTGAAGCATTTCGATATCGATTGCTAAATGTGTAAATACAAGAAAATCGACTTTATACCTAAATATAAGATTACGGAATTCTTCTAATGCACTGCCGTTATGCCGCCATGGCTTTATGTTATTTTCAGTGCGCTAAAGAAGCTTTATTAACTTTAATATATTAAACTAATGATTTGAAGCATTTCGATATCGATTGATAAATGAGTATATACAAGAAAATCGACTTTATACCTAAATATAAGATTACGGAATTCTTCTAAATGCACTGCCGTTATGCCGTTAAGGCTTTCGTAGACTTCAGTAAGATAGAGAGGGTTAATTAACTTAAATATGTTAAACTAATGATTTGAAGCATTTCGATATCGATTGCTAAATGCGTATATACAAGAAAATCGACTTTATACATAAATATAAGATTACGGAATTCTTCCACATGTACTGTCGTTATGCCGCCATGGCTTTATACACCTTCAATACGTTAAAGAAGGTTAATTATTTAAATATGTTAAACTAATGATTTGAAGCATTTCGATATCGATTGCTAAATGTGTATATACAAGAAAATCGACTTTATACCTAAATATAAGATTACGGAATTCTTCTACATGCACTGCCGATATGCCGCCATGGCTTTGTGTTATTTTCAGTGCGTTAAAGAAGCTTTATTAACTTAAATATATTGAACTAATGATTTGAAGCATTTCTTTATCGATTGATAAATGAGTATATACAAGAAAATCGACTTTATACCTAAATATAAGATTACGGAATTCTTCTAAATGCACTGCCGTCATGCCGTTAAGGCTTTGGAAGACTTCAGTAATATATCGATTGCAAAATCAAATGTACTGAAAATGTACTGCCGATTTGAAGCATTTCGATATCGACTGCTAAATGCGTATATACAAAAAAATCGACTTTTTACCTAGATATAAGATTACGGAATTCATGCAAATGCACTGCCGTTATACCGTAATGGCTTTATGTAAACTTCAGTAAGATAAAGAGGATTTATTAACTTAAATATGTTAAACTAATGATGTGAAGCATTTCGATATCGATTGCTTAATGTGTATATACAAGAAAATCGACTTTATACCTAAATTTAAGATTACGGAATTCTTCTAAATGCACTGCCGTTATGCCGCCATGACTTTATGCCAAGGTCAGTTCGTTAAAGAAGCTTTATTAACTTAAATATTTGAAGCATTTCGATATCGATTGCTAAAGGTGTATATACAAAAAAATCGACTTTTTACCTAGATATAAGATTACGGAATTCTTCTAAATGCACTGCCGTTATGCCGTTATGGCTTTATGTTAACTTCAGTTCGTTAGAGAAGGTTTTTAACTTAAATGTGTTAAACCAGTTATTTGAAGCATTTCGATATCGATTGCTTAATGCATATATACAAGAAAATCGACTTTATACCTAAACATAAGATAACGGAATTTTTCTAAATGCACTGTCGTTATGCCGCCATGGCTTTATGCCAACTTCAGTTCGTTAAAGAAGGTTTATTAACTTAAATATGTTAAACTAATGATTTGAAGCATTTCGATGTCGATTGCTAAATGAGTATATACAAGAAAATCGACTTTATACCTAAATATATTATTATTATTATTATTATTTTTATTAGGAAAAATATACAAAATATTAAACCTAATAGTAAGAAAGGAGTACAAGCTACTGTCGCCATCGCCTCCGATATACTAGTATAAAGTTACAAAGTTTATATTTTATTATAAAAATTACATTCTTTTAGAAAATTGCATATATTAACAATGTTTGCGAAAGATGGTGTATTTAACAATGTTTGGTATTTACTAGAATTAAAGTGTTTTTGCCTAATACTCTCTAGTGCTGGACAGATATTGAATATATGTTCCATGGATAATGTGCTGGGACAGAATGGACATGATGGTATAGGATTGCCGCCAAGAAGATGTTGGTGAGTGATTTGCGTGTGCCCGATCCTTAATCGAGTAAAGATTGTTGCTTGCTGTCTTGAGATGTTGTTGGGGTAGCATACCTTTTCGCGTAGTTTGTTTTGGTTTGCTTATTTGTGTTTAAATTCCTTCCAGTCTGCAACTTTCTTTTCATATATGTGTCTGCTTAACATTTTACAGAGGTCATTTTGGTCTTGCACCTCGTTAAGAAAAGTGGGGGCAGATTCGAAGAATCTTGCCGCCTTGTCAGCATATTCGTTCCCGGGAATGCCAGCGT
>JAPZAG010002815.1:0-14105 GCA_027475135.1 Bactrocera correcta | reverse complement strand
ATTTTCTTGTATATACACATTTAGCAATCGATATTGAAATGCTTCAAATCATTAGTTTAATATATTTAAGTTAGTTAACTTTCTTTAACGTAATGAAGGTGATATAAAGCCATGGCGGCATAACGACAGTACATTTGGAAGAATTCCGTAGTCTTATATTTAAGTATAAAGTCGATTTTCTGGTATATATGCATTAAACAATCGATATCGAAATGCTTCAAATAACTGGTTTAACATATTTAAATTAATAAACCTTCTTTAACGAACTGAAGTTGGCTTAAGGCCATGGCGGCATAACGGCAGTGCATTTAGAAGAATTCCGTAATCTTATATTAGGTATAAAGTCGATTTTCTTCTGTATACACATTTAGCTATCGATATCGAAATGCTTTGAATCATTTGTTTAACATATTTAAGTTAGTTAACATTCTTGAACGTAACGAAGTTGGCTTAAGGCCATGGCGGCATAACGACAGTGCATTTAGAAGAATTCCGTAGTCTTATATTTAGGTATAAAGTCGATTTTGTTTTAAATACACATTTAGCAATCGATATCGAAATGCTTCAAATCATTAGTTTCACATATTTAAGTTAATTAACCTTCTTTAACGTATTGAAGTTGATATAAAGCCATGGCGGCATAACGACAGTATATTTGGAAGAATTCGGTAGTCTTATATTTATGTAAAACGTCGATTTTCTTGTATATACACATTTAGCTATCGATATCGAAATGCTTCAAATCATTCGTTTAACATATTTAAGTTAGTTAACCTTCTTTAACGTAATGAAGGTGATATAGAGCCATGGCGGCATAACGACAGTGCATTTAGAAGAATTCCGTAATCTTATATTTAGGTATAAAGTCGATTTTCTTGTATATACGCATTTAGCAATCGATATCGAAATGCTTCAAATCATTAGCTTAACATATTTAAGTTAATTAACCTTCTTTAACGTATTGAAGTTGATGTAAAGCCTTGGCAGCATAACGACAATACATTTGGAAGAATTCCGTAGCCTTATATTTATGCATAAAGTTGATTTTCTTGTATATACACATTTAGCAATCGATATCGAAATGCTTCAAATCATTAGTTTAACATATTTAAGTTAATAAACCTTCTTTAACGAACGGAAGTTGGCTTAAAGCCATGGCGGCATAACGGCTGTGCATTTAGAAGAATTCCGTAATCTTATATTAGGTATAAAGTCGATACAAAGCCATGGCGGCATAACGACAGTACATTTGGAAGAATTCCGCAATCTTATGTTTAGGTATAAATTCGATTTTCTTTTACATACACATTTAGCAAGCGATATCGAAATGCTTCAAATCATTAGTTTAACAAATTTAAGTTAATTAACCTTCTTTAACGTATTGAAGTTGATATAAAGCCATGGCGGCATAACGACAGTACATTTGGAAGAATTCCGTAATCTTATATTTAGGTATAAAGTCGATTTTGTTGTATATACACATAAGCAATCGATATCGAGATGGTTTAACTCATTAGTTTAATATATTTAAGTTAATTAACCTTCTTTATCTTACTGAAGTTTACATAAAGCCGTAACGGCATAACGGCAGTATATTTATATGAATTCCGTTATCTTATATTTAGGTATAAAGCCGATTTTGTTGTACATACACATTTAGCAATCGATATTGAAATGCTTCAAATCATTAGTTTAATATATTTAAGTTAGTTCACCTTTTCTAACGTAATGAAGGTAATATAAAGCCGTGGCGGCATAACGACAGTGCATTTAGAAGAATTCCGTAATCTTATATTTCGGTATAAAGTCGATTTTGTTGTATATACGCATCTAGCAATCGATATCGAAAAGCTTCAAAATCATTAGTTTAACATATTTAAGTTAATTAACCTTCTTTAACGTAATGAAGGTAATATAAAGCCATGGCGGCATAACGACAGTGCATGTAGAAGAATTCCGTAATCTTATATTTAGGTATATAGTCGATTTTCTTGTACTTACACATTTAGCAATCGATATCGAAAATCTTCAAATCATTAGTTTAACATATTTAAGTTAGTTAACCTTCTTTAACGTAATGAAGGTGATATAAAGCCATGGCGGCATAACGACAGTGCATTTAGGAGAATTCCGTAATCTTATATTTGGGTATAAAGTCGATTTTGTTGTATATACGCATTTAGCAATCGATATCGAAATGCTTCAAATCATTAGTTTAACATATTTAAGTTAGTTAACCTTCTTTAACGTAATGAAGGTGATATAAAGCCATGGCGGCATAACGACCGTGCATTTAGAAGAATTCCGTAATCTTATATTTAGGTATGAAGTCGATTTTCTTGTATATACGCATTTAGCAAACGATATCGAAAAGCTTCAAATAACTGGTTTAGCATATTTAGGTTAATTAACCTTCTTTAACGTATTGAAGTTGATATAAAGCCATGGCGGCATAACGACAGTACATTTGGAAGAATTCCGTAGTCTTATATTTAAGTATAAAGTCGATTTTCTGGTATATATGCATTAAACAATCGATATCGAAATTCTTCAAATAACTGGTTTAACATATTTGAATTAATAAACCTTCTTTAACGAACTGAAGTTGGCTTAAGGCCATGGCGGCATAGCGGCAGTGCATTTAGAAGAATTCCGTAATCTTATATTTAGGTATAAAGTCGATTTTCTTGTATATACGCATTTAGCAATCGATATCGAAATGCTTCAAATCATTAGCTTAACATATTTAAGTTAATTAACCTTCTTTAACGTATTGAAGTTGATGTGAAGCCTTGGCAGCATAACGACAATACATTTGGAAGAATTCCGTAGCCTTTTATTTATGCATAAAGTTGATTTTCTTGCATATACACATTTAGCAATCGATATCGAAATGCTTCAAATCATTAGTTTAACATATTTAAGTTTATAAACCTTCTTTAACGAACGGAAGTTGGCTTAAAGCCATGGCGGCATAACGGCTGTGCATGTAGAAGAATTCCGTAATCTTATATTAGGTATAAAGTCGATACAAAGCCATGGCGGCATAACGACAGTACATTTGGAAGAATTCCATAATCTTATGTTTAGGTATAAATTCGATTTTCTTTTACAGACACGTTTAGCAAGCGTTATCGAAATGCTTCAAATCATTAGTTTAACAAATTTAAGTTAATTAACCTTCTTTAACGTATTGAAGTTGATATAAAGCCATGGCGGCATAACGACAGTACTTTTGGAAGAATTCCGTAATCTTATATTTAGGTATAAAGTCGATTTTGTTGTATATACACATAAGCAATCGATATCGAGATGGTTCAACTAATTAGTTTAATATATTTAAGTTAATTAACCTTCTTTATCTTACTGAAGTTTACATAAAGCCGTAACGGCATAACGGCAGTATATTTATATGAATTCCGTTATCTTATATTTAGGTATAAGGCCGATTTTGTTGTACATACACATTTAGCAATCGATATTGAAATGCCTCAAATCATTAGTTTAATATATTTAAGTTAGTTTACCTTTTTTAACGTAATGAAGGTGATATAAAGCCGTGGCGGCATAACGACAGTGCATTTAGAAGAATTCCGTAATCTTATATTTAGGTATATAGTCGATTTTCTTGTACTTACACATTTAGCAATCGATATCGAAAATCTTCAAATCATTAGTTTAACATGTTTAAGTTAGTTAACCTTCTTTAACGTAATGAAGGTGATATGAAGCCATGGCGGCATAACGACAGTGCATTTAGGAGAATTCCGTAATCTTATATTTAGGTAAAAAGTCCATTTTCTTGTATATACACATTTAGCTTTCGATATCAAAATGCTTTAAATCATTAGTTTAACATATTTAAGTTAGTTAACCTTCTTTAACGTAATGAAGGTGATATAAAGCCATGGCGGCATAACGACAGTGCATTTAGGAGAATTCCGTAATCTTATATTTATGTATAAAGTTGATTTTCTTGTATATACACATTTAGCAATCGATATTGAAATGCTTCAAATCATTAGTTTAATATATTTAAGTTAGTTAACTTTCTTTAACGTAATGAAGGTGATATAAAGCCATGGCGGCATAACGACAGTACATTTGGAAGAATTCCGTAGTCTTATATTTAAGTATAAAGTCGATTTTCTGGTATATATGCATTAAACAATCGATATCGAAATGCTTCAAATAACTGGTTTAACATATTTAAATTAATAAACCTTCTTTAACGAACTGAAGTTGGCTTAAGGCCATGGCGGCATAACGGCAGTGCATTTAGAAGAATTCCGTAATCTTATATTATGTATAAAGTTGATTTTCTTGTATATACACATTTAGCAATCGATATTGAAATGCTTCAAATCATTAGTTTAATATATTTAAGTTAGTTAACTTTCTTTAACGTAATGAAGGTGATATAAAGCCATGGCGGCATAACGACAGTACATTTGGAAGAATTCCGTAGTCTTATTTTTTAGTATAAAGTCGATTTTCTGGTATATATGCATTAAACAATCGATATCGAAATGCTTCAAATAACTGGTTTAACATATTTAAATTAATAAACCTTCTTTAACGAACTTAAGTTGGCTTAAGGCCATGGCGGCATAACGGCAGTGCATTTAGAAGAATTCCGTAATCTTATATTAGGTATAAAGTCGATTTTCTTGTGTATACACATTTAGCTATCGATATCGAAATGCTTTAAATCATTAGTTTAACATATTTAAGTTAGTTAACCTTCTTTAACGTAATAAAGTTCATATAAAGCCATGGCGGCATAACGACAATACATTTGGAAGAATTCCGTAATCTTATATTTAGGTAAAAAGTCGATTTTCTTGTGTATACACATTTAGCTATCGATATCGAAATGCTTCAAATCATTAGTTTAACATATTTAAGTTAGTTAACCTTCTTTAACGTAATGAAGTTCATATAAAGCCATGGCGGCGTAACGACAGTACATTTGGAAGAATTCGGTAATCTTATATTTAGGTAAAAAGTCGATTTTCTTGTATATACGCATTTAGCAATCGATATCGAAATGCTTCAAATCATTAGTTTAACATATTTAAGTTATTTAACCTTCTTTAACGTAATGAAGGTGATATAAAGCCGTGGCGGCATAACGACAGTGCATTTAGAAGAATTCCGTAATCTTATATTTAGGTATAAAGCCGATTTTCTTGTATATACGCATTTAGCAATCGATATCGAAAAGCTTCAAATAACTGGTTTAGCATATTTAGGTTAATTAACCTTCTTTAACGTATTGAAGTTGATATAAAGCCAAGGCGGCATAACGACAGTACATTTGGAAGAATTCCGTAGTCTTAAATTTAAGTATAAAGTCGATTTTCTGGTATATATGCATTAAACAATCGATATCGAAATGCTTCAAATCATTAGTTTAACATATTTAAGTTAGTTAACCTTCTTTAACGTAATAAAGTTCATATAAAGCCATGGCGGCATAACGGAAGTGCATTTAGAAGAATTCCGTAATCTTATATTAGGTATAAAGTCGATTTTCTTGTATATACACATTTAGCTATCGATATCGAAATGCTTCAAATCATTAGTTTAACATATTTAAGTTAGTTAACCTTCTTTAACGTAATAAAGTTCATATAAAGCCATGGCGGCATAACGACAGTACATTTGGAAGAATTCCGTAATCTTATATTTAGGTATAAAGTCGATTTTCTTGTATATACGCATTTAGCAATCGATATCGAAATGCTTCAAATCATTAGTTTAACATATTTAAGTTATTAACCTTCTTTAACGTAATGAAGTTGATATAAAGCCATGGCGGCATAACGACAGTGCATTTAGGAAGAATTCCGTAATCTTATATTTAGGTATAAAGTCGATTTTCTTGTATATACGCATTTAGCAATCGATATCGAAAAGCTTCAAATAAGTTTAACATATTTAAGTTAATTAACCTTCTTTAACGTATTGAAGTTGATATAACGCCATGGCGGCATAACGACAGTACATTTGGAAGAATTCCTTAGTCTTATATTTACGTAAAAAGTCGATTTTCTTGTATATACACATTTAGCGATCGATATCGAGATGCTTCAAATCATTAGTTTAACATATTTAAGTTAGTTAACCTTCTTTAACGTAATAAAGTTCATATAAAGCCATGGCGGCATAACGGAAGTGCATTTAGAAGAATTCCGTAATCTTATATTAGGTATAAAGTCGATTTTCTTGTGTATACACATTTAGCTATCGATATCGAAATGCTTCAAATCATTAATTTAACATATTTAAGTTAGTTAACCTTCTTTAACGTAATAAAGTTCATATAAAGCCATGGCGGCATATCGACAGTACATTTGGAAGAATTCCGTAATCTTATATTTAGGTAAAAAGTCGATTTTCTTGTATATACACATTTAGTTTTCGATATCGAAATGCTTCAAATCATTAGTTTAACATATTTAAGTTAGTTAACCTTCTTTAACGTAATGAAGGTGATATAAAGCCATGGCGGCATAACGACAGTGCATTTAGGAGAATTCCGTAATCTTATATTTATGTATAAAGTTGATTTTCTTGTATATACACATTTAGCAATCGATATTGAAATGCTTCAAATCATTAGTTTAATATATTTAAGTTAGTTAACCTTCTTTAACGTAATGAAGGTGATATAAAGCCATGGCGGCATAACGACAGTGCATTTAGAAGAATTCCGTAATCTTATATTTAGGTATAAAGCAGATTTTGTTGTATATACGCATTTAGCAATCGATATCGAAATGCTTCAAATCATTAGTTTAACATATTTAAGTTAATTAACCTTCTTTAACGCATTGAAGTTGATGTAAAGCCATGGCAGCATAACGACAATGCATTTGGAAGAATTCCGTAGTCTTATATTCATGTATAAAGTTGATTTTCTTGTATAAACACATTTAGCAACCGATATAGAAATGCTTCAAATCATTAGTTTAACATATTTAAGTTAGTTAACCTTCTTTAACGTAATAAAGTTCATATAAAGCCATGGCGGCATATCGACAGTACATTTGGAAGAATTCCGTAATCTTATATTTAGGTAAAAAGTCGATTTTCTTGTATATACACATTTAGTTTTCGATATCGAAATGCTTCAAATCATTAGTTTAACATATTTAAGTTAGTTAACCTTCTTTAACGTAATAAAGTTCATATAACGCCATGGCGGCATAACGACAGTGCATTTAGGAGAATTCCGTAATCTTATATTTAGGTATAAAGTCGATTTTCTTGTATATACGCATTTAGCAATCGATATCGAAAAGCTTCAAATAACTGGTTTAGCATATTTAGGTTAATTAACCTTCTTTAACGTATTGAAGTTGATATAAAGCCAAGGCGGCATAACGACAGTACATTTGGAAGAATTCCGTAGTCTTAAATTTAAGTATAAAGTCGATTTTCTGGTATATATGCATTAAACAATCGATATCGAAATGCTTCAAATCATTAGTTTAACATATTTAAGTTATTTAACCTTCTTTAACGTAATGAAGGTGATATAAGCCATGGCGGCATAACGACAGTGCATTTAGAAGAATTCCGTAATCTTATATTTAGGTATAAAGTCGATTTTCTTGTATATACCATTAGCAATCGATATCGAAAGCTTCAAATATGGTTTAGCATATTTAGGTTAATTAACCTTCTTTAACGTATTGAAGTTGATATAAAGCCAGGCGGCATAACGACAGTACATTTGGAAGAATTCCGTAGTCTTATATTTAAGTATAAAGTCGATTTTCTGGTATATATGCATTAAACAATCGATATCGAAATGCTTCAAATAACTGGTTTAACATATTTAAATTAATAAACCTTCTTTAACGAACTGAAGTTGGCTTAAGGCCATGGCGGCATAACGGCAGTGCATTTAGAAGAATTCCGTAATCTTATATTTAGGTATAAAGTCGATTTTCTTGTATATACACATTTAGCTATCGATATCGAAATGCTTCAAATCATTAGTTTAACATATTTAAGTTAATTAACCTTCTTTAACGTATTGAAGTTGATATAACGCCATGGCGGCATAACGACAGTACATTTGGAAGAATTCCTTAGTCTTATATTTACGTAAAAAGTCGATTTTCTTGTATATACACATTTAGCGATCGATATCGAGATGCTTCAAATCATTAGTTTAACATATTTAAGTTAGTTAACCTTCTTTAACGTAATAAAGTTCATATAAAGCCATGGCGGCATAACGGAAGTGCATTTAGAAGAATTCCGTAATCTTATATTAGGTATAAAGTCGATTTTCTTGTGTATACACATTTAGCTATCGATATCGAAATGCTTCAAATCATTAGTTTAACATATTTAAGTTAGTTAACCTTCTTTAACGTAATAAAGTTCATATAAAGCCATGGCGGCATAACGACAGTACATTTGGAAGAATTCCGTAATCTTATATTTAGGTAAAAAGTCGATTTTCTTGTATATACACATTTAGCTTTCGATATCGAAATGCTTCAAATCATTAGTTTAACATATTTAAGTTAGTTAACCTTCTTTAACGTAATGAAGGTGATATAAAGCCATGGCGGCATAACGACAGTGCATTTAGGAGAATTCCGTAATCTTATATTTATGTATAAAGTTGATTTTCTTGTATATACACATTTAACAATCGATATTGAAAAGTTATTAACCTTCTTTAACGTAATAAGTATATAAAGCCATGGCGGCATAACGAAGTCATTTGAGAATTCCGTAATCTTATATTAGTATAAAGTGATTTTCTTGTTATACATTTACAATCGATATGAAATCTTCAAATATTGTTAAATATTTAATTATTAACCTTCTTTAACGAATAAGTGTTAAAGCCATGGCGGCATAACGCACATTTGAAGAATTCCGTAATCTTATATTTAGGTAAAAGCGATTTTTTGTATATACCATTTAGATCGATATCGAAATGCTTCAAATCATTAGTTTAACATATTTAAGTTAATTAACCTTCTTTAACGATTAAGTTATTAAAGCCATGGCGCATAACGATCATTTGGAAGAATTCCTATCTTATATTAGTAAAAGTGATTTTCTTGTTACACATTTAGCACGATATGAAATGCTTCAAATCATTAGTTTAACATATTTAAGTTATACTCTTTAACGAATAGTTCTTAAAGCCATGGCGGCAAACGGAGTCATTTGAAGAATTCCGTAATCTTATATTAGGTAAAAGTCGATTTTCTTGTTATACACATTTAGTTCGATATCGAAATGCTTCAAATCATTATAACATATTTAAGTTAGTTAACCTTCTTTAACGTAATAGTCATATAAAGCCATGGCGGCATAACGACAGTCATTTGGAGAATTCCGTAATCTTATATTTAGGTAAAAGTCGATTTTTTGTATATACCATTTAGCATCGATACAAAGCTTAAATATTGTTTAACATATTTAAGTTAATTACCTTCTTTAACGTATTGAAGTTGATATAAAGCCAGGCGGCATAAATGCTTCAATCATTAGTTTAAATTTAATAGTTAATTTAGTAATAATTCATTTAAATGGCAATGAAGAATATGAGAACGCTATATTGGTAAAAACGATTTCTTTATACACATTTAGTTTCGATTCAAATCTTAAATTTAGTTATCAAAGCAGATTAGTTGTTGTTATACGATTTAGAAATGATACGAATGCTTCAAATCATTAGTTTAAAACATATTTATTTAATTAAACCTTCTTTAAGCATTGAATTGTGTAAAGCCATGGCACATAACGAAATGCATTGGAAGAATTCCGAGTCTTATATCATGTAAAAGTTATTTTCTTTGTATAAACAATTTAGAAACCGAAATAGAAATGCTTCAAATCATTGTTTAACAATTTAAGTTAATAAACTTCTTTAACGAATAAAGTTGGCTTAAAGCCATGCCATAACGCAGTGCATTTGAAGAATTCCCGTAACTTATTTGGTATAAAGGGGATTTTCTTTTATACAATTTAGCTATCGTATGGGAAAAGGGCTTCAAACCATTAATAACATATTTAATTAGTTAACCTTCTTTAAAGTAATAATCATATAAAGCAGGGCGGCATAACGACATACATTTGAAGATTCGTAATCTTAAAATTAGGTATAAATCTTTTGTGAATACGCATTACAAATACCGAAATGCTTCAAATCATTAGTTTAACATATTTAATTTAAATTTACCTTCTTTAACGTATGAAGTTGTTAAAGCCATGGCGGCATAACGCAGTCATTTGAAGAATTCCGTATCTTATTTTTAAGTAAAAAGGTCGATTTTCTGGTATAAGCATTAAAAAATCGATATCAAAATTTCTTCAAATAATTTTAACATATTTAATTAAATAAACCTTCTTTAACGAATGAAGTTCTTAAGCCATGGCGGCATAACGCAAACATTTGAAGAATTCCGTAATCTTATATTTAGGTATAAAGTCGATTTTCTTGTATATACGCATTTAGCAATCGATACGAAAAGCTTCAAATAATGTTTAGCATATTTAGGTTAATTACCTTCTTTAACGTATTGAAGTTGATATAAAGCCATGGCGCATAACGACAGTACATTTGGAAGAATTCCGTAGTCTTATATTTAAGTATAAAGTCGATTTTCTGGTATATATGCATTAAACAATCGATATCGAAATTCTTCAAATAACTGGTTTAACATATTTAAATTAATAAACCTTCTTTAACGAACTGAAGTTGGCTTAAGGCCATGGCGGCATAACGGCAAAGCATTTAGAAGAATTCCGTAATCTTATATTTAGGTATAAAGTCGATTTTCTTGTATATACACATTTAGCTATCGATATCGAAATGCTTCAAATCATTAGTTTAACATATTTAAGTTAATTAACCTTCTTTAACGTATTGAAGTTGATATAACGCCATGGCGGCATAACGACAGTACATTTGGAAGAATTCCTTAGTCTTATTTTTACGTAAAAAGTCGATTTTCTTGTATATACACATTTAGCGATCGATATCGAGATGCTTCAAATCATTAGTTTAACATATTTAAGTTAGTTAACCTTCTTTAACGTAATAAAGTTCATATAAAGCCATGGCGGCAAAACGGAAGTGCATTTAGAAGAATTCCGTAATCTTATATTAGGTATAAAGTCGATTTTCTTGTGTATACACATTTAGCTATCGATATCGAAATGCTTCAAATCATTAGTTTAACATATTTAAGTTAGTTAACCTTCTTTAACGTAATAAAGTTCATATAAAGGCATGGCGGCATAACGACAGTACATTTGGAAGAATTCCGTAATCTTATATTTAGGTAAAAAGTCGATTTTCTTGTATATACACATTTAGCTTTCGATATCAAAATGCTTTAAATCATTAGTTTAACATATTTAAGTTAGTTAACCTTCTTTAACGTAATGAAGGTGATATAAAGCCATGGCGGCATAACGACAGTGCATTTAGGAGAATTCCGTAATCTTATATTTATGTATAAAGTTGATTTTCTTGTATATACACATTTACCAATCGATATTGAAATGCTTCAAATCATTAGTTTAATATATTTAAGTTAGTTAACTTTCTTTAACGTAATGAAGGTGATATAAAGCCATGGCGGCATAACGACAGTACATTTGGAAGAATTCCGTAGTCTTATATTTAAATATAAAGTCGATTTTCTGGTATATATGCATTAAACAATCGATATCGAAATGCTTCAAATAACTGGTTTAACATATTTAAATTAATAAACCTTCTTTAACGAACTTAAGTTGGCTTAAGGCCATGGCGGCATAACGGCAGTGCATTTAGAAGAATTCCGTAATCTTATATTAGGTATAAGTCGATTTTCTTGTATATACACATTTAGCTATCGATATCGAAATGCTTCAAATCATTAGTTTAACATATTTAAGTTAATTAACCTTCTTTAACGTATTGAAGTTGATATAACGCCATGGCGGCATAACGACAGTACATTTGGAAGAATTCCTTAGTCTTATATTTACGTAAAAAGTCGATTTTCTTGTATATACACATTTAGCGATCGATATCGAGATGCTTCAAATCATTAGTTTAACATATTTAAGTTAGTTAACCTTCTTTAACGTAATGAAGTTGATATAAAGCCATGGCGGCATAACGACAGTGCATTTAGAAGAATTCCGTAATCTTATATTAGGTATAAAGTCGATTTTCTTGTATATACGCATTTAGCAATCGATATCGAAATGCTTCAAATCATTAGTTTAACATATTTAAGTTAATTAACCTTCTTTAACGAATGAAGTTGGCTTAAAGCCATGGCGGCATAACGACAGTGCATTTGGAAGAATTCCGTAATCTTATATTTAGGTATAAAGTCGATTTTCTTGTATATACACATTTAGCTATCGATATCGAAATGCTTCAAATCATTAGTTTAACATATTTAAGTTAATAACCTTCTTTAACGTAATGAAGTTGATATAAAGCCATGGCGGCATAACGACAGTGCATTTAGAAGAATTCCGTAATCTTATATTTAGTATAAAGTCGATTTTCTTGTATATACACATTTAGCATCGATATCGAAATGCTTCAAATCATTAGTTTAACATATTTAAGTTAGTTAACCTTCTTTAACGTAATGAAGGTCATATAAAGCCATGGCGGCATAACGACAGTGCATTTAGAAGAATTCCGTAATCTTATATTTAGGTATAAAGTCGATTTTGTTGTATATACGCATTTAGCAATCGATATCGAAATGCTTCAAATCATTAGTTTAACATATTTAAGTTAATTAACCTTCTTTAACGTATTGAAGTTGATATAAAGCCATGGCGGCATAACGACAGTACATTTGGAAGAATTCCGTAGTCTTATATTTAGTATAAAGTCGATTTTCTTGTATATACACATTTAGCAATCGATATCGAAATGCTTCAAATCATTAGTTTAACATATTTAAGTTAATAAACCTTCTTTAACGAATGAAGTTGGCTTAAAGCCATGGCGGCATAACGGCAGTGCATTTAGAAGAATTCCGTAATCTTATATTTAGGTATAAAGTCGATTTTCTTGTATATACACATTTAGCTATCGATATCGAAATGCTTCAAATCATTAGTTTAACATATTTAAGTTAGTTAACCTTCTTTAACGTAAGGAAGGTGCATATAAAGCCATGGCGGCATAACGACAGTGCATTTAGAAGAATTCCGTAATCTTATATTTAGGTATAAAGCCGATTTTGTTGTATATACGCATTTAGCAATCGATATCGAAATGCTTCAAATCATTAGTTTAACATATTTAATTTAAATTTAAAGCCTTCTTTAACGTATTGAAGTTGATGTAAAGCCATGGCGGCATAACGAAAAGTGCATTTGGAAGAATTCCGTAGTCTTATATTCATGTAAAAAGGTTGATTTTCTTGTATAAAACCTTTAAAAAGCAATCGATATCGAAATGCTTCAAATCATTGGTTTAACATTTTTAAAAGTTAATTAACCTTCTTTAACGAAGGGAAGTTGGTTTAAATGGCCATGGCGGCATAACGGCAGTGCATTTAGAAGAATTCCGTAATCTTATTTTTAGGTATAAAGTCGATTTTCTTGTGTATACACATTTAGCTATCGATATCGAAATGCTTCAAATCATTAGTTTAACATATTTAAGTTAGTTAACCTTCTTTAACGTAAGGAAGGTCATATAAAGCCATGGCGGCATAACGACAGTACATTTGGAAGAATTCCGTAATCTTATATTTAGGTATAAAGTCGATTTGTTGTATATACGCATTTAGCAATCGATACCGAAATGCTTCAAATCATTAGTTTAACATATTTAAGTTAATTAGCCTTCTTTAACGTATTGAAGTTGATATAAAGCCATGGCGGCATAACGACAGTACATTTGGAAGAATTCCGTAGTCTTATATTTAAGTATAAGGTCGATTTTCTGGTATATATGCATTAAACAATCGATATCGAAATGCTTCAAATAACTGGTTTAACATATTTAAATTAATTAACCTTCTTTAACGAACTGAAGTTGGCTTATGGCCATGGCGGCATAACGGCAGTGCATTTAGAAGAATTCCGCA
>JAPZAG010002814.1:0-14107 GCA_027475135.1 Bactrocera correcta | reverse complement strand
GGGTTAATTAGCTTAAATTTGTTAAACAAATGATTTAAAGATTTTCGATATCGATTACTAAATCTGTAGATACAAGGAAGTCGACTTTATACCTAAATAATAAATAATAACATTACGGATTTCTTCTAAATGCACTGCCGTTATACCGCCATGGCTTTATGTAGACTTCAGTAAGCTAAAAAAAGTTTATTAACTTAAATATGTTAAACTAATGATTTCAGGCATTTTGATATCGATTGCTAAATGCTTGTATTATTTGTATGAATTCCGTAATCATATATCTAGGTAAAAAGTCGATTTTTTTGTATATACACATTTAGCAGTCGATATCGAAATGCTTCAAATCGGCAGTACATTTGGAAGAATTCCGTAATTTTATATTTGGTTTGGCAATCGATATCTTACTGAAGTCTACAAAAGCCTTAACGGCATAACGGCAGTGCATTTAGAAGAATTCCGTTATCTTATATTTAGGTATAAAGTCGATTTTCTTGTATATACTCATTTATCAATCGATATCGAAATGCTTCAAATCATTAGTTTAATATATTTAAGTTAATAAAGCTTCTTTAACGCACTGAAAATAACACAAAGCCATGGCGGCTTAACGGCAGTGCATGTAGAAGAATTCCGTAATCTTATATTTAGGTATAAAGTCGATTTTCTTGTATATACACATTTAGTAATCGAAATCGAAATGCTTCAAATCATTAGTTTAACATATTTAAGTTAATAAACCTTCTTTAATGCACTGAAGTCTTCATAAAGCCTTAACGGTATAACTGCAGTGCATTTAGAAGAATTCCGTATTCTTATATTTAGGTATAAAGACGATTTTCTTGTATTTACATATTAAGCAATCGATATCGAGATGCTTCAAATCATTAGTTTAACATATTCAAGTTAAGTAACCCTCTTTGTCTTACTGAAGTCTACATAAAGCCTTAACGGCATAACGGCAGTGTATATAGAAGAATTCCGTAATCTTATATTTAGGTATAAAGTCGATTTTGTTGTAAATACACATTTAGCAATCGATATCGAAATGCTTCAAATCATTAGTTTAACATATTTAAGTTAATTAACCTTCTTTAACGTATTGAAGTTGATATAAAGCCATGGCGGCATAACGACAGTACATTTGGAAGAATTCCGTAATCTTATGTTAAGGTATAAATTCGTTTTTCTTTTATATACACATTAAGCAAGCGATATCGAAATGCTTCAAATCATTAGTCTAACATATTTAAGTTAATTAACCTTCTTTAACGTATTGAAGTTGATATAAAGCCATGGTGGCATAACGACAGTACATTTGGGTGAATTCCGTAATCTTTTATTTAGGTACAAAATCGATTTTCTTGTATATGCACATTTAGCAATCGATATCGAAATGCTTCAGCTCACAAGTTTAACATATTTAAATTAATAAACCTTCTTTAACGATCTGAAGTGGGCATATAGCCATGGCGGCATAACGGCAGTGCATATAGAAGAATTCCATAAACTTATATGTAGATATAAAGTCGATTTTCTTGTAAATACACATTTAGCTATCGATATCGAAATGCTTCAAATCATTAGTTAAACATACTAAGTTAATAAACATTTTTTAGCTTACTGAAGTCTACAAAAAGCCTTAACGGTATAACGGCAGTGCATTTAGAAGAATTCCGTAATGTTATAATTTTATATTTAAGTATAAAGTCGATTTTCTTGTATTTACACATATAGCAGTCGATATCGAAATGCTTCAAACCATTAGCTTAACATATTTAAAATAACTAACCTTCTTTAACGTATTGAAGTTGATACAAAGCCATGGCGGCATAACGACAGTACATTTGGAAGATTTCCCTAATCTTATATTTAGGTATAAAGTCGATTTTCTTGAGTATACACATTTAGCAATCGATATCGAAATGCTTCAAATCATTAGTTTAATATATTTAAGCTAATAAAGCTTCTTTAACGCACTGAAGTTAACATGAAGCCATGGCGGCATAACGGCAGTGTATATAGAAGAATTCCGTAATCTTATATTTATGTATAAAGTCGATTTTGTTGTAAATACACATTTAGCAATCGATATCGAAATGCTTCAAATCATTAGTTTAATATATTAAAGTTAATAAAGCTTCTTTAACGCACTGAAGTTAACATAAAGCCATAACGGCATAACGGCTGTGTATGTAGAAGAATTCCGTTATCTTATATTTAGGTATAAATTTGATTTTCTTGTATGTACACATTTAGCAAGCGATATCGAAATGCTTCAAATCATTAGTTTAACATATTCAAGTTAATTAACCCTCTCTGTCTTACTGAAGTCTACATAAAGCCTAAACGGCATAACGGCAGTGCATTTAGAAGAATTCCGTTATCTTATATTTAGGTATAAATTTGATTTTATTGTATGTACACATTTCGCAAGCGATATCGAAATGCTTCAAATTATTAGTTTAACATATTTAAGTTAATTAACCTTCTTTAACGTATTGAAGTTGATATAAAGCCATGGCGGCATAACGGCAGTGCATTTAGAAGAAGTCCGTAGTCTTATATTTAGGTATAAAGTCGGTTTTCTTGTATATACGCATTTAGCAATCGATAACGAAATGTTTCAAATCATTAGTTTAACATATTTAAGTTAATTAACCTTCTTTATCTTACTGAAGTTTACATAAGGCCATAACGGTATAACGGCAGTGCATGTAGAAGAATTCCGTAATCTTATATTTAGGTATATAGTCGATTTTCTTGGATTTACACATTTAGCAATCGATATCGAAATGCTTCAGCTCATAAGTTTAACATATTTAAGTTAATAAACCTTCTTTAACGATCTGAAGTGGGCATATAGCCATGGCGGCATAACGGCAGTGCATATAGAAGAATTCCATAAACTTATATTTAGGTATAAAGTCGATTTTCTTGTTTATACTCATTTAGCAATCGATATAAAAATTCTTTAAATCATTAGTTTAACATATTTAAGTTAAGCAAACTTCTTTAACTTATTGAAGGAGATATAAAGCCATGGCGGCATAACGACAGTACATTTGGAAGATTTCCCTAATCTTATATTTAGGTATAAAGTCGATTTTCTTGAGTATACACATTTAGCAATCGATATCGAGATGCTTCAAATCAGTAGTTTAACATATTCAAGTTAATTAACCTTCTTTAACGTACTGAAGTTGATATAAAGCCATGGCGGCATAACGGCAGTGCATTTAGAAGAATTCTATAATCTCATATTTAGGTATAAAGTCGATTTTCTTGTATATACACATTTAGCAATCGATATCGAAATGCTTCAAATCATTAGTTTAACATATTTAAGTTAATTAACCTTCTTTAACGTATTGAAGTTGATATAAAGCCATGGCGGCATAACGGCAGTGCATTTAGAAGAATTCTATAATCTCATATTTAGGTATAAAGTCGATTTTTTTGTATATACACATTTAGCAATCGATATCGAAATGCTTCAAATCATTAGTTTAACATATTTAAGTTAATTAACCTTCTTTAACGTATTGAAGTTGATATAAAGCCATGGGGGCATAACGGCAGTGCATTTAGAAGAAGTCCGTAGTCTTATATTTAGGTATAAAGTCTGTTTTCTTGTATATACACATTTAGCACTCGATAACGAAATGTTTCAAATCATTAGTTTAACATATTTAAGTTAATTAACCTTCTTTATCTTACTGAAGTCTACATAAAGCCTTAACGGTATAACTGCACAGCATTTAGAAGAATTCCGTTATCATATATTTAAGTATATTTATTTATTTATTTATTATTTGTAAAATAATAATACAATTATTATTATACATTAAATATAAGGAGCACTAGCTACAGAGGCTTTCAGCTCACGGCTTAATTATAAAAGACTTAGATAATAAAGATGGAACCTTCCATGTATTAAATATTTACAAGCAATATGTTTTTATGTACTAAAAATTATATGTTATAAATAGATTTAAAAAGGGAGGATAACTTAAATATATTTCTTTAACTTTGTATGAGATAGGAATTCACAAATTTTAGTGATGTTAACAATAGATGTTACTTTTAATAGATCAAGAGCTTTATTATTCTGAAGTATACTGGTCCTTGCTGAATTGAAGAAGGGGCATTCATCCAGTAGATGTGTTATGGTTAAGGACGACGAGTTACAATATGGGCAGGATGAAATACGGTTTCCATTTAATAAATGGGAATGCGTTAATGACGTATGACCAAGACGAAGTCGAACGAAGGCTTTTATATCTTGACAACGGCCTGATGGCGGATAAGTAGGTTTTTTCCCCTCTTGGTTGCAGATGGCGTAGTGGTGTTGCACATTCTTCCAAGCATTAACTTTTATGGCTTTTTGTTTTGAAGCGATTAAATGGCTTATATCATTTTTTTCGATATAGTTGAAAACAATCAATGGCTGTTTTGCCGCCAATTTGGCGTTTTGATGGGCCCCACTCGTTTCCGGTAATACCGGCGTGTCCAGGGATCCACATAACTTTTATGTTTGGGTTCCCAATTAGTATGTTTCTAATTTTCGCAATGAGGTATGATTTGTTGGATGTATTTAGGAGAGCTGAGATTGTAGACTTGCTATCAGTACATATTAGTGTTTTTAAGTTAGAGGTTTGTATTAGGGATAGCGCATTATAGATTGCTGCTGCCTCTGCGGTGTATACTGAGCTGTAATTGGGCAGGTGACCAGCTTTTAACGTATTTCCACCGTTATCAACAATAGCAAAAGACGTGTAGAAGTCGGCCTTCGAAGCGTCAGAAAAAATGAGTTTCCAATCTACGTAGTGTTGTGCAATGAGCTCTTTGAACAAACTTTGATATACCCTGAAGTTGGTGTTCTTTTTATGATGTTTTTGGAGATGTAGCTCGAACGAAGAATCTTTGAGTAGCCATGATGGGGCAAAAGAGATAGACTTTTCCTCCGGTGTAGTTGTAATATCTAGATCCTTGGCTAATTTAATGCATTTAGAAATAGTGGAAGAAGTATTGGAGTTTGTATCGTCGGTCCTTTTGGCTTTTACTATACCATACAAAAGCTTATTATTACATAATAGTAGTTTTGGAATAAGCTTTTGCGAAGTATGTAAAACTCTTTCCTCAATGGATGGGAGTCCGGCTTCCGTTAATATGAACTTTATTGGTGATGTTGAGAATGCCCGAATACTTCTTCTAACAGCTGCATGATATGGTGCGAAAATTTGCTTTATATTGCTTTTGGCACAATTGCCGTAGATAGGGAGACCATAATCAATCTTAGATAAAATTAAAGCTCTTGTAATATTGATGAGAGAAGAAATGTGAATTAAACAGTATTTTGATGATAGATACTTAATTATATTAAGCCTAGAAATTAGTTGCTTACGTAGATTTGTACAATGTTCCTTAAAAGTAAGTCTCTTATCGAATATTAAACCTAGGAATTTAAGACTAGTAGTATTTACAATATTTACATTATTATAACTTAGATTGAAGTTATTACTTTTGTGTTTTCTACAAATATGGAATAGTTTGCATTTATTTATAGAAATATTCGCACCTGAATAATTGGACCAATTTGAAATATCAGTAAGGATTTTTAAGAAAGTATTTTTTACAGTATTTAGATTATTTTGTTTGGAGAAGATCAGCACATCATCAGCATAAATAATATGCGAAATGAGTTTATATTTAGAGATTATCGTACTGATTTCGTTAAATGCGATTACAAATAGTATGACAGACAATGGTGATCCTTGTGGGATTCCATTGTACATATTGTACGTGTTCGAGAAAGTGTTGTTGATTTTAGTCATGAATTTCCGATTGGTTAGGAAAGTTTTAATAAAGTTAAATATTTTTTCACCAATTTGCCACTTCTCAAGCTGTCGTAGAATAACATGAGAACCAACTCTGTCGAAAGCGTTCGTTTTGATATGATTTTTTCTAGTAGTTTGCCCATGCAACAGAGTAGTGATATTGGCCTGTAACCAAGAACATCGGTAGACACTACATTGGATTTGGGAATTGCTACTATCACCGCATTTTTCCAGCTTTGAGGGTAGACACCTTGACTCAAAATATTGTTGTACAATTTGATAATTCTATTTTTGAGACTTAAAGGACAGTTTTTTAGCATGGGATATGAAATCCTGTCTGCACCGGGAGTCTTGCCTGACATTGAAGATAAAGTGAAATCGAATTCTGCGATGGTTATGTTTGAATCGATAATAGATGAAGGTGAGAGATCTTTACTGTACCTTCGTCTGAGAAGTGCATTCTTGTTTGATACAAACGAGTGGTGGAAGTTTGAATCGTTCGAATAGTCGGACCAAACAGAGGCGAAATGATTAGCTATGTCTTTTGAGTCGAAAATTGGGCCATTTGGAGTGTTTATACATTTAAGATTCACTTGCGAATAGGAGCCTGAGAGCATTTTTATGTCGGCCCATAATTTTTTGGGATTTGTTAGCGGAGTGATAGCTTCGGTAAGTTTCTGTAAGCTAGCTCTCTTGGCTTCTTTCATATTTTTCCGAAACACTGCATTGGCTTTTTTGTATTTTATTAGATTATCAATAGAGCGAGTTCTTTTGTAGATTAACCAAAGTGATTGTTTTTCTTCTCTAAGTTTAGATAACTCCGTCGACCAATAAGGCACAAGATTTTTGAAGCTTTTTTTACCCGTTTGGGGGATAGAGAGGTGAGCAGAAGTTTTGATTATTTTGGTAATCGTAGCTGTTTCTTTATTTATATTATCGTCTATGGGTTTTGCAGCAGAAAGATTTTCGCAGAAATGCTGAAATTTCGACCAATTTGCCTTGTCCAAAAGAAATTTTGGCTTAGCCGACCCTTTACAGGAAAAGGGGGGTTTATAAGTGAGTTATAATGGGAAAGTGGTCGCTGTTATATAGCTCAGTTAGAGTTTGGCTGTTAAGTTTGGGGGCGATAGCAGAAGAACAAATGACCAGGTCTACATTCGTGAACGAATTATGTGTAGAGAAATGAGTAGGAGAACCGTCGTTTAAAATTGTCAAGTTTTCCGCTAATACAAGGTCTTCTATGATTTTACCTCTTTGGTTAGTACATGTGGAACCCCAAAGGGGGCTCCAGGCATTGAAATCGCCCAGTATAAGTAGGGGTGTTTGGATAGGTCCGATTATATCTCGTAGTTCTTTGATATTAAAGTTTTGGTGTGGGGGAATGTAAATTGTTAGGATGGTTAATTTAAATCCAATAAATATTTCTACTGCTATTGTAGAAATATTAAAACATGTAGGGAGAAGTTTGTGTGGGAAATCTTTTTTTATTAGTGTAGCAACACCTTGTTTGCTAGTATGATTTTGTGTTAAGTTGGAAAAATAGGCAGCGTATTGTTTGGGTACAGTAGCTGCGGAATTAAATGAAAGGTGTGTTTCTTGTAGTGATATAACACTTGGAGAATGTTCTTTTTTGAGTACTTCTAGGTCGGTGTAATTGTTGTAGAATCCGTTCATATTCCATTGGAGAAATTTGAACATATCTTAGAAATGAGAGAATTGAGAAAGAAGTGGGGAATAATTATGAGATTTATTGTTTTTCATCGTCAGAAGAGATAATTTCATGAGGTGCGGTAATGTCTGTATAAGTATGTAGAGAGAGGTTGATATTGTCTGTAGAGAGAGGGAGAGATAGGAAGTTAAGAGAATCTGTTGTGGATATTTTAGGAGTGGGTGGTATGCTTATTGTGGTTGGAATTGTTTTTGTTTGGGTAAGCGTTAGGTTAGGTAGGTTTTTTGTTGTTTCTTTTGTAGTTACATTTGTAGAGTTTAGATGGTTATCAATTACGAAATTATTTTTGTTTTTTTTCGTGGTTTGCTTTAGTTCTGGAAGAGGATAAGCTGTTGGGGTTTTTAGTGCAGTGTCAATGGAGAGTGATAGGGGAGGAGATGATGAGGGGTGGGGAATCACGTTTGTTATTTGCTTATTTGTGTTTTCTTTTGTAACAGATGCGAAAGAAGTGTTAGCGGGGGTCGGGGGTAATTGTTGTTTGTAGAGCCTTAGTGCTTTTCGCATTGAGCATTTGTTTACAGTTTTTATTTTTAGAATATTTTTGGATTGTAGGTATTTAGGACAGGAGCGTGAAGAGGAAGGATGATCGCCTGAGCAATTTGCACAAAAGGTGCGGATGCATGGCGTGGGGAGATGAGGAGGGAAATTGCACATATCGCAGGCTGGGTTGTTGTTGCAACGTTTCGTTGTGTGGCCTAGAAGCTGGCAACTTTTACACCTCATGGGGTTAGGGAAATATGCTCTAATCCGCAATGTGCGCCATGAGACTTCTATTTTTTCTGGAAGTTTGTAGAGGTCAAATGAAAGAAGTACCACTCCACTAGGTCTTTGTTTGCCTTCTAGATTTTTAGTGAATTTATAGACGGAAGTAACGCCCTGATCTTTCAAATTGTCAACAATTTCTTCTTCTGAAATGTCGTTTAGGAATGGGGCGTAAATTGTGCCTTTAGAGCAATTCAGATTGTCATGTAATTTCACTTTAATATCACAAATTCCATTTAGTTTCTTTATTGTTAGAAATTTTTCGGCGATCTTCCGATTTTTAACGAGTAAGAGTAGATTTCCATCACGTAATTCGGTGATGGATAAAATTTCCTTACTTATTGATTCCAAGCTTTTTTGCACAGCGAAACAAGAGTACTTGGAAAGAGTTTTATTCGAAACTACTGCAGATACTAGAACAAACTTTGGGCAATCTTTTTTTTTTTTGAGGCAGTTCTGGAAAATTATCAAGTGGTTTGTACGTTAGTTTTTTCCTTTTGGGGTTGGGGCTAGAGGCAAGCAAAGCAAACCTATTTTCCCCGAGGTTTGGAGGCCCTGGGGCCATAATGAATCAAATTTTCACTAATATGCACTGTTTTTTACGCGAGTAACCGTACGATCAAGGTAAAATGAAAACACGTGTACTTATATGCAAAATGAATATGCGAATAAAGCGTAAAGCACAAAAGAAAAACCGCGATTAGAAAACACGTCCGCTCAATGAGAGAGATAGTCGAAGACTGATATTTAAGTATAAATTCGACTTTCTTGTATATACTCATTTAGCAAGCGATATCGAAATGCTTCAAATTATTAGTTTAACATATTTAAGATAATTAACCTTCTTTAACGTATTGAAGTTGAAATATAGCCATGGCGGCATAACGACAGTACAGTTGGAAGAATTCCGTAATCTTATAATTAGGTATAAATTCGATTTTCTTGTATATACACATTTAGCAATCGATATCGAAATGCTTCAAATCATTAGTTTAACATATTTAAGTTAATTAACCTTCTTTAACGTATTGAAGTTGATATAAAGCCATGGCGGCATAACGGCAGTGCATTTAGAAGAATTCTATAATCTCATATTTAGGTATAAAGTCGATTTTCTTGTATATACACATGTAGCAATCGATATCGAAATGCTTCAAATCATTAGTGTAACATATTTAAGTTAATTACCCTTCTTTAGCGTATTGAGGTTGACATAAAGCCATGGCGGCATAACGGCAGTGCATTTAGAAGAATTCTGTAATCTCATATTTAGGTATAAAGTCGATTTTCTTGTATATACACATTTAGCTATCGATATCGAGATGCTTCAAATCATTAGTTTAACATATTTAAGTTAATAAACCTTCTTTAACGCACTGAAGTCTACATAAAGCCTTAACGGTATAACTGCACTGCATTTAGAAGAATTCCGTTATCTTATATTTAGGTATAAATTCGACTTTCTTGTATATACTCATTTAGCAAGCGATATCGAAATGCTTCAAATCATTAGTTTAACATATTTAAGTTAATTGACCTTCTTTAACGTAATGAAGGTGATATAAAGCCATGGCAGCATAACGACAGTGCATTTAGAAGAATTCCGTAATCTTATATTTAGGTATAGAGTCGATTTTGTTGTATATACGCATTTAGCAATCGATATCGAAATGCTTCAAACCATAAGTTTAAAATATTGAAAATAATTAACCTTCTTTAACGTATTGAAGTTGATACAAAGCCATGGCGGCATAACGACAGTACATTTGGAAGAATTCCCTAATCTTATAATTAGGTATAAAGTCGAATTTCATGTATATACACATTTAGCAATCGATATCGAAATGCTTCAAACCATTAGCTTAACATATTTAAAATAGTTAACCTTCTTTAACGTATTGAAGTTGATACAAAGCCATGGCGGCATAACGACAGTACATTTGGAAGAATTCCCTAATCTTACATTTAGGTATAAAGTCGATTTTCTTGAGTAAACACATTTAGCAATCGATATAGAGATGCTTCAAATCATTAGTTTAACGTATTTAAGTTAATAAACCTTCTTTAACGCACTGAAGTCTACATAAAGCCTTAACGGTATAACTGCACTTCATTTAGAAGAATCCCGTTATCTTATATTTAGGTATAAATTCGACTTTCTTGTATATACTCATTTAGCAAGCGATATCGAAATGCTTCAAATCATTAGTTTAACATATTTAAGTTAATTGACCTTCTTTAACGTAATGAAGGTGATATAAAGCCATGGCAGCATAACGACAGTGCATTTAGAAGAATTCCGTAATCTTATATTTAGGTATAGAGTCGATTTTGTTGTATATACGCATTTAGCAATCGACATCGAAATGCTTCAAATCATTAGTTTAACATATTTAAGTTAATTAACCTTCTTTAACGTATTGAAGTTGATATAAAGCCATGGCGGCATAACGACAGTACATTTGGAAGAATTCCGTAATCTTATGTTAAGGTATAAATTCGATTTTCTTGTATTTACACATTTAGCAATCGATATCGAAATGCTTCAAACCATAAGTTTAAAATATTGAAAATAATTAACCTTCTTTAACGTATTGAAGTTGATACAAAGCCATGGCGGCATAACGACAGTACATTTGGAAGAATTCCCTAATCTTATAATTAGGTATAAAGTCGAATTTCATGTATATACACATTTAGCAATCGATATCGAAATGCTTCAAACCATTAGCTTAACATATTTAAAATAGTCAACCTTCTTTAACGTATTGAAGTTGATACAAAGCCATGGCGGCATAACGACAGTACAGTTGGAAGAATTCCCTAATCTTACATTTAGGTATAAAGTCGATTTTCTTGAGCAAACACATTTAGCAATCGATATAGAGATGCTTCAAATCATTAGTTTAACATATTTAAGTTAATAAACCTTCTTTAACGCACTGAAGTCTACATAAAGCCTTAACGGTATAACTGCACTGCATTTAGAAGAATTCCGTTATCTTATATTTAGGTATAAATTCGACTTTCTTGTATATACTCATTTAGCAAAGCGATATCGAAATGCTTCAAATTATTAGTTTAACATATTTAAGTTAATTAACCTTCTTTAACGTATTGAAGTTGATATATAGCCATGGCGGCATAACGACAGTACAGTTGGAAGAATTCCGTAATCTTATAATTAGGTATAAATTCGATTTTCTTGTATAAACACATTTAGCAATCGATATCGAAATGCTTCAAATCATTAGTTTAACATATTTAAGTTAATTAACCTTCTTTAACGTATTGAAGTTGATATAAAGCCATGGCGGCATAACGGCAGTGCATTTAGAAGAATTCTATAATCTCATATTTAGGTATAAAGTCGATTTTCTTGTATATACATATTTAGCAATCGATATCGAAATGCTTCAAATCATCAGTTTAACATATTTAAGTTAATTAACCTTCTTTAACGTATTGAAGTTGATATAAAGCCATGGCGGCCTAACGGCAGTGCATTTAGTAGAATTCTGTAACCTCATATTTAGGTATAAAGTCGATTTTCTTGTATATACACATTTAGCTATCGATATCGAGATGCTTCAAATCATTAATTTAACATATTTAAGTTAATAAACCTTCTTTAACGCACTGAAGTCTACATAAAGCCTTAACGGTATAACTGCACAGCAATGAGAAGAATTCCGTTATCATATATTTAAGTGTAAATTCGACTTTCTCGTATATACTCATTTAGCAAGCGATATCGAAATGCTTCAAATCATTAGTTTAACATATTTAAGTTAATTAACCTTCTTTAACGTATTGAAGTTGCTATAAAGCCATGGCGGCATAACGGCAGTGCATTTAGAAGAATTCTATAATCTCATATTTAGGTATAAAGTCGATTTTCTTGTATATACACATTAAGCAATCGATATCGAAATGCTTCAAATCATTAGTTTAGCATATTTAAGTTAATTAACCTTCTTTAACGTACTGAAGTTGATATAAAGCCATGGCGGCATAACGGCAGTGCATTTAGTAGAATTCCGTAATCTCATATTTAGGTATAAATTCGATTTTCTTGTATATACACATTTAGCTATCGATATCGAGATGCTTCAAATCATTAGTTTAACATATTTAAGTTAATAAACCTTCCTTAACGCACTGAAGTCTACATAAAGCCTTAACGGTATAACTGCACTGCATTTAGAAGAATTCCGTTATCTTATATTTAGGTATAAATTCGACTTTCTTGTATATACTCATTTAGCAAAGCGATATCGAAATGCTTCAAATCATTAGTTTAACATATTTAAGTTAATTGACCTTCTTTAACGTAATGAAGGTGATATAAAGCCATGGCAGCATAACGACAGTGCATTTAGAAGAATTCCGTAATCTCATATTTAGGTATAGAGTCGATTTTGTTGTATATACGCATTTAGCAATCGATATCGAAATGCTTCAAACCATAAGTTTAAAATATTGAAAATAATTAACCTTCTTTAACGTATTGAAGTTGATACAAAGCCATGGCGGCATAACGACAGTACATTTGGAAGAATTCCTTAATCTTATAATTAGGTATAAAGTCGAATTTCTTGTATATACACATTTAGCAATCGATATCGAAATGTTTCAAACCATTAGCTTAACATATTTAAAATAATTAACCTTCTTTAACGTATTGAAGTTGATACAAAGCCATGGCGGCATAACGACAGTACATTTGGAAGAATTCCCTAATCTTATATTTAGGTATAAAGTCGATTTTCTTGAGTATACACATTTAGCAATCGATATCGAGATGCTTCAAATCTTTAGTTTAACATATTTAAGTTAATAAACCTTCTTTAACGCACTGGAGTCTACATAAAGCCTTAACGGTATAACTGCACTGCATTTAGAAGAATTCCGTTATCTTATATTTAGGTATAAATTCGACTTTCTTGTATATACTCATTTAGCAAGCGATATCGAAATGCTTCAAATCATTAGTTTAACATATTTAAGTTAATTGACCTTCTTTAACGTAATGAAGGTGATATAAAGCCATGGCAGCATAACGTCAGTGCATTTAGAAGAATTCCGTAATCTTATATTTAGTTATAGAGTCGATTTTGTTGTATATACGCATTTAGCAATCGACATCAAAATGCTTCAAATCATTAGTTTAACATATTTAAGTTAATTAACCTTCTTTAACGTATTGAAGTTGATATAAAGCCATGGCGGCATAACGACAGTACATTTGGAAGAATTCCGTAATCTTATGTTAAGGTATAAATTCGATTTTCTTGTATTTACACATTTAGCAATCGATATCGAAATACTTCAAACCATTAGCTTAACATATTTAAGTTAATAAACCTTCTTTAACGATCTGAAGTGGGCACATAGCCATGGCGGCATAAGGGCAGTGCATGTGGAAGAATTACATAATCTTATATTTAGGTATAGAGTCGATTTTCTTGAGTATACACATTTAGCAATCGATATCGAGATGCTTTAAATCATTAGTTTAACATATTTAAGTTAATAAACCTTCTTTAACGCACTGAAGTCTACATAAAGCCTTAACGGTATAACTGCACAGCATTTAGAAGAATTCCGTTATCATATATTTAAGTATAAATTCGACTTTCTTGTATATACTCTTTTAGCAAGCGATATCGAAATGCTTCAAATTATTAGTTTAACATATTTAAGTTAATTAACTTCTTTAACGTATTGAAGTTGATACATAGCCATGGGGGCATAACGACAGTACAGTTGGAAGAAT
>JAPZAG010002813.1:0-14110 GCA_027475135.1 Bactrocera correcta | reverse complement strand
CCTCATATAAAAGTTTATTTATTGAATTAAGCTCTCTTTTAATTTTTACCCTGTCACTTTTAACAATTTCTTTTAAGTGATCGATAGCTGATAAAAATAATAATTAATTTTAATCTGTTCGTTAATTGAGTCGTTCGTTTTTAAAAAATATGTCTGTATATTTTGTCTGTCGTCTTCGTCCATTGTACCAAAAAGCCATTTTGACATACTGCCAATTGCATTAAACAGTCCTCTTTTATTTCTATTTCTAACTGTCATAAGTGTCAGTAGTTTGTTTCTTGTATCTAACAATTCTCTTTGCAATATTTCTTTATTTTCCAATTTCATCAAAATTACATTATCTGTCATAGCATTAATAATATTTTCTAATTGTTGAATGTCAATAATATGTAGTATTATACCGCTATCTTTCGGTACTGTTTGATCTCTAATCTGTAAATCTATAAATCCGTTTTGTTCCTTTATTTCTGTTAAATCTATTGTCCCGTTACAATCTTGTGTTATTAGAGCTATTATTGTTCACATTATCCAAATCTGTAAATTTTAAAGGTCTCTTTATATTACGGAGGATGGGGTCATGTGTAGAAGTTCACGCAAGTGAGGAAAGTTCTCTGACCGCCATTCACTTGGGAGTGGCCAGAAACGATTCTTTTACATATGACTCAAGCAGCTCACGACTTCCGGTCTTTGACCAAGTATCCTCTGGGTAGCCTAAGAATATCCGTTTGAAGGCGAGATAAAGTGAGAAGGCGAAACACCCCTGCATAGGGTTGTGCGCTGGGTTTGGGACCCGCCACGTAAAAAAACACCCCCAATGAAAGACAACAACAAGCCTCGGATGAGTGACCCCCCTTTTGATGACGACCATGGCAAACGAAATAAGGACTATGATTTGAGGGCATGCACCTGGAATGTCCGGTCCCTTAATTGGGAAGGTGCCGCTGCCCAGCTGGTAGATGTCCTCGTAAAGATAAAGGCTGACATCACCGCCGTCCAAGAAATGCGATGGACGGGACAAGGACAAAACGAGTAGGTCCTTGTGACATTTACTACAGTGGCCATATAAAGGAGCGAAAGTTTGGTGTTGGATTCGTGGTGGGAGAGAGACTCCGTCGCCGAGTACTATCATTCACTCCGGAGAATGAACGTCTAGCCACAATCCGCATCAAAGCGAGGTTCTTCAACATATCGCTGATTTGCGCCCACGCCCCGACGGAAGAGAAGGACGATGTGACCAAAGATGCCTTTTATGAGTGCTTGGAGCGCACTTATGAGAGATGCCCCCGCCACGATGTCAAAATCGTGCTTGGCGACTTCAATGCCAGGGTGGGCAAAGAAGGTATTTTTGGGCACTACGGTCGGTAAATTCAGCCTCCACGCGGAAACATCCCCAAATGGGCTGAGGCTGATCGACTTCGCCGGAGCCCGAAATATGGTTATCTGTAGCACTAGATTCCAGCATAAGAAGATACATCAAGCTACCTGGCTGTCTCCAGATCGAAAAACCACCAACCAGATCGATCATGTTGTGATAGACGGAAGACACGTCTCCAGTGTTTTAGATGTGCGTGCGCTCCGAGGTCCTAACATCGACTCGGACCACTATATTGTTGCAGCCAAAATACGCACCCGCCTCTGTGCAGCAAAAAACGCACGCCAACAAACACAAGGATGGTTCGACGTCGAGAAGCTGCAATCACAACAGACAGCCGAACGTTTTTCTACTCGGCTTGCACTCCTGCTCTCTGAGAGCACTCGTCAACAACTCGGTATAAGGGAACTGTGGGACGGCATTTCAAACTCCTTACGTACAGCTGCAACCGAAACCATTGGTTTTCGGAAAGTGCAGAAGAACAGCTGGTACGACGAGGAGTGCCGTGTCGCAGCGGAGAGAAAACAGGCTGCCTACCTCGCAACGTTACGATCGACCACAACACGTGCGGGATGGGATAGATACCGAGAGTTGAAGAGGGAAGCGAGACGCATTTGTAGACAGAAAAAGAAAGAGGCCGAAATGCGTGAGTACGAAGAGCTTGATAAGCTGGCCGACAGGGGTAATGCTCGAAAATTCTACGAAAAGATGCGGCGGCTTACAGAAGGTTTCAAGACCGGAGCATACTCTTGTAGAACCCCCAAAGGTGATCTAGCTACCGATCCCCAGAGCATACTTAAATTATGGAGGGAACACTTCTCCAGCCTGCTGAATGGCAGTGAACGCACAACACCAGGAGAAAGCGAACCCGATACCCCAATCGATGACGATGGAGCAGACGTTCCATTGCCCGATATTGATATCATCGGCCTCAACACCCGCGCCGTTAGTTCTGCTTTCTCCAGACTGGACAAGGAAGCAAAAGAAAGGGGTCGGGCAGTGAACGAGGGCAAGACGAAATATCTCCTGTCATCAAACAAACAGTCGTCGCACTCGCGACTTGGCACTCAGTCACTGTTAACAGTCATAACTTTGAAGTTGTAGATAATTTCGTCTATCTTGGAACCAGCGTAAACACCACCAACAATGTCAGCCTAGAAATCCAACGCAGGATAACTCTTGCCAACAGGTGCTACTTCGGACTAAGTAGGCAATTGAGAAGCAAAGTCCTCTCTCGACAAACAAAAACCAAAATCTATAAGTCTCTCATAATTCCCGTCCTCCTATATGGTGCAGAGGCTTGGACGATGACAACAACCGATGAGTTGACGTTGCGAGTTTTCGAGAGAAAGGTTCTGCGAAAGATTTATGGTTCGATGGAACGATGAGCTGTACGAGATATACGACGACATTGACATAGTTCAGCGAATTAAAAGACAGCGGCTACGCTGGCTAGGTCATGTTGTCCGGATGGATGAAAACACTCCAGCTCTGAAAGTATTCGACGCAGTACCCCCCGCGGGAAGCAGAGGAAGAGGAAGACCTCCACTCCGTTGGGAAAGGGCCAAGTAGAGAAGGACCCGGCCTCGCTTGGAATATCCAATTGGCGCCACGTAGCGAAGAGAAGAAACGACTGGGGCGCTGTTGTTGACTCGGCTATAATCGCGTAAGCGGTGTCTACGCCAGTAAAGAAGAAGATGGATTTTTTCTAAGTTTTGTTTTCTATATTTAGGCTTTTCCCTTGTGCCTAACTGCTTTATAATTTTTTATAAATCCTTCCGTTCTTTGTTCGGTATAGTCTTCCCTGTTCCTATTTAGTTTGTTGATTGTCTTTTCTTTTTGCTGTTCTAAATTTTTTCTTACTATCTCTTTATCTAGTTTATTGTTATGTACCTCGTTGGGTGTGAATTTTATTGTAGAATGAAATCTATCATTATAATTCCTAATAGCTTTTTGAATTAGCTGCTTAACTGATACATTTTTATTTAATTTATATAACATTCAAAATTTTTCTGAAATTGTATTATGGAATCTTTCAATGTCTGCATTACCCGTATGACTGTTGGGTTTGGTTAAATGGAGTTCTATATTTTCATTTTTTAAAAATTCCTTAATTCTTGTAGCATTAAATTCATTGTCAGCTACTATTTTCTTCGGTTTTCCTTTTTTGGGTAAAATAATCTTCTAATTGTTCGATGAATGTAATATGATTTCTATCCTTGTTCCTTTTCTTTTTATTACATAGGTGTCTATGTGGATTATTTCATTATTCTTCGTCGGCGTTTCAGTATGAAAAAATTTTTGTTTAATAGGTCTCCTATCATATTTTACTTCTTGACATGTTTCGCATTGGTTAATTACTATTTGTATTAACTCTCCTAATGTAGGATAATATATTTTATTTCTGAGTTGATTATACGTTTCTTGTATGCCCGAATGCATACTTTCTCTAATATGATACAACGAAATTTGTTTAACAGCTTCCACTTCTGTTTCTATATCCTGTGCTCTCATTGTGCTTTTTATAAATTCTAATTGTTTATCATTTGAAAACATTTCTATTAGTTTCTCTTGTACTATGTTATGCTGCCGCTCGGATAATTCCGAATAAATTCCTACTTTCCCTTTTGTTATATTTTTTTTAAATATTTCACTTAATCTATCGAAATCGTACTCTGAAATAAAAATAATTCTTTTTCCATGTATCTGTTTTAGTTCTTCTGTCTTATTGTTCGTCAAAATAATTTGGGTTTTATATTTATTAACTATCTCCTCCTTTATATAAAAATGATCTTGTAAATTTTCTTCTGCTGAATGTATTGTTTGCATTGATGTATCGTCATCTAAATTGCTGACTGTATTTAGGTCATGCTCTGAAATTTCATCGGTATTTTCATCCTCATTTTTTTTTACCTCATCTTCATTATCCTGTATTCTGCTAAGAAAATCTGCTACTCTGTTTTCCTTTCCTTTAATATATTCGATGTCAAATTGATATTCACCTAGTTTTAAAAACCCATCGTTGATGTTTGGTGACATGTCCTTCCCTCTATATTTTGAATGTAAATATTTAATTGGTTGATGATCTGTTACGTTTTTAAAATTTTCTACCGTATAAATATGGTCTAAAGTAGTTTACGGTCCAAATAATTGCTAAAAACTCTTTATAAGTTGCTGAATAATTTCGTTCATGATTATTTAACGTTCTTGATGCATAACATATTGGGTGTTCTTCTTGAGATATAAATGCTCCTATTGCATAATTTGATGCATCTGTAGTTAATGTGAATAATTTTTCAAAATTTGGATACCGTAAAATTGGATGCGAGCTTATTAATCGTTTAAGTTTTTCGAATGCTTCTATATATGAAGGATCTTTTATATTAATTCGGACTCCTTTTTTTAGATTTTTTGTAATTGGTTGTGCTACCTTTGCATAATCCTTAACAAATTTCCTATAATAACCTGTTATACCTAAAAAGCTCTTAATCTGTTTTTCCGTTTTTGGTAATTCTAATTCTTCTATTACTTTGATTTTATTTGGATTCGGTTTGATACCATCTTTTGTTAGAATATGTCCTAAAAATTCTGTTTCTTTTTTCAGAAAATTACATTTATCCATTTGTATTTTTAAATTTTTTGATTCTAAAACCTTGAAAATATCTCTAATTGATTGTATATGTTCCTGTAACGTTGTACTAAAGATTAGTATATCATCTAAGTATACCACGCATGTTTTGTTTATAAATTCTCGTAAAATTTCGTTCATGAGTCCTTGAAAGGTTGCTGGTGCATTCTTTAACCCGAATGGCATTCTTGTAAATTCATACAAGCCATGAGGTGTTACGAACGCTGTTTTACACCTATCTTCCTCTTTGATTGTAATTTGATGATAACCTTTTGCTAAGTCTAGTGTTGTAAAATATTGGGCTCGTCCCAATTTATCTAAAATTGAATCAATGTTAGGAAGAGGATATTTATCATCTATTGTTACCTCATTTAACTTTCTATAATCGATTACTATCCTGTACTTTCTTTTCCCTGAGTTATCCATTTTCTTTGGAATTACTATTAAAGGGCTGGAATATCGAGAATTACTTTTCCTCATAATTCCTTGTTCCTCCATTTCTCTGATTTGTTTTCTAACTTCTTCTTCATGCTGGGGTGGATATCTATAAAATTTTAGAATTTATTTGCTCTTCTGTAGTAGCTTTTATTTCGTGTTGAATTTCCGTAGTACTTGTTAATTTTTTTCCTTCTTTAAATAAAAGGTTTTCAAATTTTTTCAATAATTTCGTGATTTCTCTAAACTCTTCTGCATTTAGATGATCTAATTTAATTTCTTTTAATTTCTCATTTTTTGCTTCTAGGGTACATATTTCACTGAAATTGAATGGTTTATTTAAAAATTCTGATTATTTTTTATTTAGTGAAATTTTTCCATCTATTATATTTATCATTGTGTTTAAATTATTTAATAAATCAATTCCTATTATGAAATTATATTTCCTATTTTTTTAAAGGGTGTCGATCTCCATCTTATGTACGCGTTTTCAGGTAAATTGAATTCTTTTGGTGCTTCCGTATGCACTTCATGGGTAATTGTTTCCTTGCTTGTTACTGTTCTGATTGTTATAATATTTTTAAGTAGAATTTTTCGAAATTCGTTCAATTCAGAGTCCACTAAACTTATATTCGCTTCCGTATCTATTAGCGCAATGTATTTTTTATTTTTTGTTGTTATTACTATTCGTGGTAAGCTCTCCGAGGCTTCCTTGTAAAAAAAATTGATTCATTAATTTCCCTATAATCTTCAAGTTCTCTATAGCTGTGCCTAGGCGTTTGCAAGCGATTTTTGGGTGCTACTACTGCTAGGGTGTCCTGCTATTCGGGATCTCTCTTTGGGTTTTAATAATTATCTTCTCTATAATCTTCGAGTTCTCTATAGCTTTTCCTAGGCGTTTGCAAGCGATTTTGGCTGCTCCTGCTGCCAGGGTGTCCTGCCATTTGAGATCTCCCTTGATCGAATTCTATATTATCTACTTCCATAGGTTCTCCTCTATCTAGCCTTAATTGGTTTGAGTTTATATTTCTCCTCTCTCTACCTGAATTATTATCTTTATATGTTGGGAATCTTTGCCCATATTGGTGAGAATTATTATCTCGAGTGCCTCTCTGTTGAAAATTCGTCTAAATTGATTAGAATTGTTTTCAACAATTCCTTTATTTTGTGGAGAGTTTTGGACATTTTGCCGAACTTGACCTGGTCTGTCATCTTTGCCTATATGTTTGTCATAATATTTTTTGTTGTATTGTCCGTGCTGTCCATATACTAGTTTTGTTTTTTTAAATTCCGGCCTAATACATGTATCCTCATATCTTCTTTTTATTATTATCTCTATAATATTATAAAAGGGTTTTGTTCCTCGTAAATTTTATCTAACAATGTCCCCTGTGTCATTTCTTTAATTGTGTTCACTAAAAGACTGTCCACGTTGCTCATGTCTATCCCTACATCGTCCTTATAATAAATTCTAAGTTCATCATATATTTAATATTTTGTACAAGTATTGCTAGCTCACTCACCGTATTTGCCTTTACACTGCATATTTTTCTGTAGACTTCGTGGGGTTCCAGATCTGGTTTGTATCGTAATTTCAACGCCTTCTTGATGTCCGTCCAGTTGTCCGGGTGTGGAAGATTTATTATTACGTCCTTTGCGTCCCCTTGTATCGTTCTATAATATATTGCCCTGGTGGCTTCCTTTTTGACTTCCTCATCTCTTATATTTGACAGCAGGTATTCAATGCTGCTCATAAAAGAATTTATTGTTACTTCTCCTTTTCCTGTGAATGTGGGTATATGTTGAATGTTTTTCATAATTCGTTGTAGTTCATTTTCATTGGTTGTTTGACGATGTTGGAGTTCGACATACGCTTGTCGAAGTTGTTCCAACTGTTGCTCTCTTCTACTCAGTTGCTCGATGAGCTCTGCGTTGGGTATTTGAATCTGCTGCTGTTCCATTATTCTGTTGTTATCGAATATTTTTTGCCGCCTCGGTGATGATAACTCCACGCTTTGTTTTTTTTTTCTTGTTCAATGCAAAACTTGTTTTTTTTTTCAGTTATTCTCGGTGGGTTAACGCAGATATGTATATGGTCGTTTCCACTGCGAAAATCAAGAAGTTTTCTTTTTTTTTGGTTATTTTCGGTGGGTTAACGCCTTTAATTAAGGTCGTTTTCACTGCGAAAAATTATTTTATTTTATTTTTGTTATATCCTGGAGGGTCTGGTCAACTTCCCAAGTTGGCTACAGATTCGCAGGATTTGTTTGGGTGTAATAGTTACGTTTATCACTATCCTTGTAATTTTTTTTTTTTCAAGGATTACCGACTGCGCCAATTATGTGTTGAGTCGCGGTGAACGGGTTTTTAAAAAAATCAAAAAAATCAAAATTGTATTGCAACGAGGTGACGTTGATGGCGATCAAGAACAGACTGCTTTATTTAATAAAATTGACTTAAAATGAAGCTTATTCTAATTACAAATTGCTTATTAATAATATTAACTTACTTTTAACATGTTATTGCTGAATAAGCATACTTTTATTAATTTTGATAATTCTTAGGAATTTCACTTGTTAAATTATATTTTGCTTACTTTATCTGTTTAAGCAAATTGCAAAAGCCGGAAATGGTGTTATGTTACAATTTGCTTTAACAGTTCATCGTATTTGTCAAATGCATTGTCAGGTGTTTTTACATACGTACTCGTACATGTAACTCGCGCGTGTTAGTGAACACTTCTAGAATCGGGATTTTCATTACCGACTGAGCCGCTTAATCACCTAAAGATGCTAATAGGTTATTGCAACAGTAGCGCGGAGTTCAGTTGCTTAAAAGATTGAGATATCAACATTCAGCTTTATTAATAACACAACTTTGAATTTCACTACTAAATAGAAAATTTTGCATCTGCAGTATAATTCTTCCTACTTCCTTTCGTAGACAAGCTATCCATTGGCTTCCTCTTTTATATAATGGGTTGTCAAAAAGTCTTGCGGTATTTTTATTGAATCAATTCTTGTGACACCCATGCATCGAGCTTCTTAGTGACTCCAAGCTTCTTCAAATGGTTTATAACGGTTTGATGACTACTATGCCGGTCTCTTTCGACCAATTCAGCGATTTTATCACAATTTTCGACGACAGGCCTTCCGGAGCGTGGCGCATCTTCGATCACCTCTACACCAAAACGAAAACGTTGAAACCATCGTTGTGCGATGGAAATGGAAACTGTATCGGGTCCATAAACTGCACAAATTTTATTGGCGGCTTGAGATGCATTTTTGCCTTTATCGTAGTAGTACTGTAAAATATGCCGTATTTTCTCTTTATTTTGCTCCATGTTTGCGACGCTATAACTCACGAACGACTTAAAAGAAACGACAATAAAGCAAACACGTCTTAGTGCGTGAAATGAGCTTTCCAAAAAGGTGTAGCATGACCCGATGCGACGAATAAAACTAGAACAACGTGCTTTGAGCGCCAACTAGCTAAAATACCGCAAGACTTTTTTGACAATCTAATATATCTTTGTCTTTTTTGTGTTTGTTTGTCATGACGCCATTAAAGGACAAAAGTAGGAAATTACTTTGCTTCTATGAAGAAGTAATTTCTTTTAAAATAAATTCAACATTATTTATATATAATATAATATATATTAATTGTTGCTTTGTTAGCTTTTAGTTAGTGGATAACCTACAATTTTGAGGATCACATCCGTAGTCGTAGCGTCTCCTACTATTTTTAAACTTCTGTATATTTTTATAAAATTCGAGTTTCAAAATCTATAAGTTTTGTTCTCAAACCTTGGTCATATATAGTCAATTGTCTCAAATCGCAATTCCACAAATGAGACAAACTTCCTTCTATTTTACTTTAAAAATACAAAAACTAAAACATTTGTAAATATTTTTAATACTGAAAATTAAAAGGTGGTAATTTTCGAGTTTCCTTAGATAAAAAGTCCACATAAACTGCAATCTTAATTGGAAATATTTATCATCATTCGAAAGAATCTGTTGTGGCAATATTTTCTTTCAAATTATCGCTTCAAAATGTAGGCCGCGGCTACGTCTCAGATGGTCCATTTGTTGAGTCCAACTTCTGATGACTCGATCGAGCATTTCAACTGCTAACAGACGAATGACCCGCGAGATATTTTGTTCCAAGGCCTAAATCGATTGTCCGCATACACTTTAAACTTTACAAATTTCCACAGGAAAAAGTCTAAGGTTGTGATAACGATCATGGTAGAAAACGTGAAATTATCTGTTCACCAAAGAGTTCTCTCTATAAATCCATAGATGGGAAATGGCGCCGTCTTGTTGAAACCAAATGTCGCCGACATTACGAGCTTTAATTTTATTCATTAAATACACAGTAAGATATCATGTTGCGATAACAGTGGCTACTGACGGTTACGTTCTCACCGGCATCATTTTTGAAGAAATACGGACTGATAATTGCACCGGTCCACAAAACACGCATACCGTTATTTTTCTGGATGAAATTGTAGGTCTTGAGTCTCATCGGGTTGATCTTCGTTCCAAATATGGTAATTTTGCGCGTTTTAGTACCCGTTAAGCCAGAAATGAATCTCATCGTTGAATAAAATTTGGCACGAAAACCTCGGATCTTCTTTTAACTTTTCCAAAGCTCATAGACCGAAGCGATGTCGTTTGTCGAGCGGCTTCAGTTTTTGGACAACATAAAATGTGCCAAGTTGCCAAGTTTCCATATGCCAGTGGCGCAAAAATAACCTTCTGATGTTTTTTGGCTGTAATTTTTTTAAAAGATGAAAAACTTTGACTCTGCTTGTGGTTAATTTTTATTTGGTTTTTTTAATTTTTTTACATCAAGTCGAGAATAAGATATCATGTTACTGGCCGCCACAGTTGATTGTCATATGAGCCTTTTTTTTTGACATTTTCCATCACTTTAGCCAGAACTTCTGGCGATAGGTTCTCAAATTCTTGACGGATATTGCCTTTAAGAGCTGCAAGAATCTGAGGCTTGTTGACACTTCAAAAAGCCCCACAAAAATAAGTCTGGAGCGATCAAATCAGGCGATTTTGCTGGCCAGTGCAAATCGCCAAAACGGGAGGTTACGCGCCCGGGAAATGCATCCTTCAGCATATAGGTTTTGGCACGTGCAGTGTGTGCCGTTGCACTCTGCGGCAAAAAGAACTCGTTGATCATTGCTCAGTAGCGCTCGACGTCACAGTAACCGTTTGGCCCGCGACTTCTTCGAAGAAAAAGGTCCGATGACTCCTCCAGCGAAAACAGCACACCATACAGTGACTTTGAGCGGGTGATTTTCAGTTCCCCAGAAGCGTAAATTTTGCTTATTTACGTACCTGCTAAGATGGAAATGGGTCTCATCACTCCTGATTACTTATATGAATGATGATATGAAAAATCATCTTCCTCTTGGTGGTGATTAAGGATGGCTTGAGCGTATGTAGGCGTCGGACGGTCAGGAAATCTGCGACGAGTTTCACGTTGTGCCAAAGTCACCGACCGATTATTGGTGAAATAAATAGTCACCAATAATCCGCGTTCTGGAGCAGTGTAGCATACCATTGCTTATTTACGTGTATTTCGCATGTGTTTACTACACAAATGTTAGAACAGAACTGACACTAGAGGTCAATTGCAAAATTTATAGTTAATATAAATCTAATAGGACGATTACTTTTGCGCCAACCTATATATAGCAAACTTATACTAAAGCATTTTTGTACACATTATTCTTAATTTTTTTTGCTAGTCTACAGGAATGTCCAGCTATATTTTAAGGTACATGGAAGTTAGCTATACATATGTGACCTGGTATACGAAAAAGGAGCTAACGTGCGAAAACTAGTTTTCTGGGAAACAGCTGTTAAACAACTCGTTTCGTCGTTATCTCATTAATTGTTCTCTTTTTTTGACACCTAAGTCCCCTTTCCGTAGACCAGGTTACATATATAAAAATCGACAGTTGTTTTGTAAGTAAGAATAGTAACATGAGACTTACGAAAAAGTACTAAGGAAAACCAAGCTAATCAAAAATAATCAAAAAGGATTTATGAAACGATATACTTACCCCTGAACCACCCGTGTATAGCCTTGTATGTTATTACTATATACGAGTAATTAATCATTATAATGAATGATCTAAATATGTTCGATTCTTCGAAAATAATTTTAGAATAATTAAGAGAACGAATCACGTTTGGCAGCAAAATTGTTACTATAGAAAATTTTTGCGCATACATCAAGTAATAGAAGAAGGGATATTGATATATATAACAGATCTGACTACATTTCTGAACATATATAAAACTTTAAGCTGATTTTAACACAAGGAGTGAGAACCAATGCATTTAAAAATTCTTACCAATTTCAACAAAGCTGTAAATAAAGAGAAAATTTTAAATTAACTCAAGAGTTGACTTAAGCAAGTGCATACCGAGCACTATATTCCTTTATAAATTTGTAAATGAAACGCTTAAGTGAATAACCCCAAGCATTTAATAATTACAGCAAATACTTTTATACTTCACTTCATTTAAGTAAAAGGAAAGAAAAATGGTAGTTACGACCTTGCTATCTGGAAATATGCCAGAAATTACAATTACCTTAACTAGCTACGCTTTGTAATTATATATGTAAATTTGTGGTGTGACTCAGTGACAATTTTCTAAAGTTGAAGGTTGGGCGTCAATGTATATGCACTCAAAAGTTTACTTGGAATTTCAGCGTTTTCCTTTTCGCAATAAAATGACAAAGCCTCAGGTGCCACACCTACACAATCCTTTTGCTTTCACTTCTCACGCAGTTTTTCTCGACTTCCCAACCTAGACATACTAAAAGACAAAAATGCAAATGCCCTTACGTTGACTGCAGCATTACAGTTCGGAGTCGAATTTATGGTGACGTCTATTATTGGCATAATCAAATGTGGCCAAGGAGCAAAATTAATTCATGCGTATCAACGATAACAAATTGCCTAAACTACTCTACAGAATATAAGCGATATAACCGTGAAGCTTCATTAGTCGTGGTAATATAGTTTTATGGATAAGTATGTATTTAAAAAGGTGTGTAAATAAACGCATCTTTACTCGAAATGCTGAAATCTATCCTACTGTTTTTACTGGTATTTATATTCTAGGCAATGCCGTTTAATCATATCATTTATCAAAATCACGTGAGTTTTAAAACATGAACACACTTCTAACCTCTGCGGCTGCTCCGACAAACTAAACAATGAAGAGAGCCAAAAATCGTGCTTCAGAGGCATCAACATAACAAACAAAAAATAAGAAAGCAAATTAAAAAGATCAAATCCAGCGAATTACATTCAGGTTTCAGGATCGAAATTCAAGTAATTTTAAGTATATAAACATATAATATATTAAACTCAATCACGAGAGTTGGAATAGTATCGACCAGATTTATTTTTGCCAATGGTTCCCAGAGTTATATTAAGGTGCCTTACATAGAATCACGAATCATATGGAGTAAAGTCAGCCGGATGTTCGACCATCTTAGAGTTATATAGGAGTAAGTCAAGTTTTCACCCATTTTTATCCATTTAGGCACAAAAATACATTGTTACGCGTAAAACACACTGACTGAGTTTCATTCAGTTGGAGAGTTGGCCAATATATGTGATATGAAGTCACCTGGAAGTTGGAAAATCTTTACATTTGGTATATGGATGCTCAGGGCGGTATTGATCTGATTCAACACATTTTTGACACACAGACATACAAATTAATATTCCTGAATTCCAATTATATATGGGTTAGCTTAGGTTGGGTTAAATGGCTGATCTCTCAGCAAGACGGAAAGAGCACATATTTGCCCGGTTTCACAGTCCATACTTATGTTGTACTTAAAATAAAACAGGAAAATAGTGTTTTATAGTTCATACTTACGTTATACTTAAGTACTGAAAAGGGGAGACTTATAGTAAGCAGTGCTTACATAACAGCTGATTTTAGCTTTGAATTTTCAGTTGTTTGTAAAAAGAACAATAATAAGAAATAAGAAATTATATTTTGTGAAAACAATATGGGTAAAGAAATTCCAAAAAATACTTCTCTCAAAAACTTTGTATATACTTGCATACAAATGGGGAAGATGCAGAGCTATTTCGTAATAAAAAAGGTATATTTTCTAACAACGTCCAGACGTTATGTGATAGTAATCTCCGCATCATAGACATCGCGTGCACAATGGCCTGGATCAACTTATGATGCTACTATTTTCCGTAACCCTCAGATTCATTGTCGATTAGAATCTGGAGAGTTTGGTTCTGGAATAGTTGTTGCAGACAGTGGTTATAAAAATAACCACTTCGTGATTACGCCACTAATGCATGTCAATACGTGTGCCGAAAGTCATTTTATACGTATTCGATACGCTTCCATGCGACATCTTTCTTAGCATTCGTCCGTCCGTTTGCATTCGATGACAGCTTTATATTTTTCCACCAGCTCCAATAGCTGTTCCGACTCGCTAGCGGTGAAATTCGGTGTTATTTTCTGGTTTTCATCCATTTACGACATAACTTTACTTTCAAATTTATACGTTGTCTATGATAAGTTAAATATTTCAAACATATGTATGTTTATGGATGACATTTGTAAAACATATGTTGCCCACAACCTTGCTATATATCA
>JAPZAG010002812.1:0-14131 GCA_027475135.1 Bactrocera correcta | reverse complement strand
TTCCGTAATCTTATATTTAGGTATAAAGTCGATTTTGTTGTATATACGCATCTAGCAATCGATATCGAAATGCTTCAAATCATTAGTTTAACATATTTAAGGGAATTAACCTTCTTTAACGTATTGAAGTTGATATAAAGCCATGGCGGCATAACGACAGTAGATTTGGAAGAATTCCGTAATCTTATATTTAAGTAAAAAGTCGAGTTTCTTGTATATACGCATTTAGCTACCGATATCGAAATGCTGCAAATCATTCGTTTAACATATTTAAGTTAGTTAACCTTCTTTAACGTAATAAAGGTGATATAGAGCCATGGCGGCATAACGACAGTGCATTTAGAAGAATTCCGTTTGTTGTATATACGCATTAAGCAATCGATATCGAAATGCTCCAAATCATTAGTTTAACATATTTAAGTTAATAAACCTTTTTTAACGTATTTAAGTTGATATAAAGCCATGGTGGTATTACGACAGTACATTTGGAAGAATTCCGTACTCTTATATTTAGGTATAAAGTCGATTTTGTTGTATATACGCGTCTAGCAATCGATATCGAAATGCTTCAAATCATTAGTTTAACATATTTAAGGGAATTAACCTTCTTTAACGTATTGAAGTTGATATAAAGCCATGGCGGCATAACGACAGTACATTTAGAAGAATTCCGTAATCTTATATTTAGGTATAAAGCTGATTTTGTTGTATATACGCATTTAGCAATCGATATCGAAATGCTTCAAATCATTGGTTTAACATATTTAAGTTAATAAACCTTCTTTAACGTATTGAAGTTGACGTAACGCCATGGCAGCATAACGGCAGTGCATTAAGAAGAATTCCGTTATCGTGTATTAATGTATAAAGTCGATTTTGTTGTATATACACATAAGCAATCGATATCGAGATCGTTCAACTCATTAGTTTAACATATTTAAGTTAATAAAGCTTCTTTAACGATCTGAATTTGGCTTAAAGCCTTAACGGTATAACGGCAGAGCATTTAGAAGAATTCCGTAATCTTATAATTTTATATTTAGGTATAAAGTCGATTTTGTTGTATATACACATTAGCAATCGATAGCGAAATGCTTCAAATCATTAGTTTAACATATTTAAGTTAGTTAACCTTCTTTAACGTATTGAAGTTGATATAAAGCCATGGCGGCATAACGGCAGTGCATGTAGAAGAATTCCGTAATCTTATATTTAGGTAAAAAGTCGATTTTGTTGAATATACACATAAGCAATCGATATCGAGATGGTTCAACTCATTAGTTTAACATATTTAAGTTAATTAACCTTATTTTTCTTACTGAAGTGTACGTAAAGCCATAACGGTATAACGGCAGTGCATTTGGAAGAATTCCGTAATCTTATATTTAGGTATAAAGTCGATTTTCTTGTATTTACACATTAAGCAATCGATATCGAAATGCATCAAATAACTGGTTTAGCATATTTAAGTTAATTAACCTTCTTTATCTTACTGAAGTTTACATAAAGCCATAACGGCATAACGGCAGTATATTTGTATGAATTCCGTTATTTTATATTTAGGTATAAAGTCGATTTTGTTGTACATACACATTTAGCAATCGATATCGAAATGCTTCAAATCATTAGTTTAACATATTTAAGTTAATTAACCTCCTTTAACGTATTGAAGTTGATATAAAGCCATGGCGGCATAACGGCAGTGCATGTAGAAGAATTCCGTAATCTTATATTTAGGAAAAAAGTCGATTTTGTTGTATATACATATAAGCAATCGATATCGAGATGGTTCAACTCATTAGTTTAACATATTTAAGTCAATGAACCTTATTTTTCTTACTGAAGTGTACGTAACGCCATAACGGTATAACGGCAGTGCATTTGGAAGAATTCCGTAATCTTATATTTAGCTATAAAGTCGATTTTCTTGTATCTACACATTAAGCAATCGATATCGAAATGCATCAAATAACTGGTTTAGCATATTTAAGTTAATTAACCTTCTTTATCTTACTGAAGTTTACATAAAGCCATAACGGCATAACGGCAGTATATTTACATGAATTCCGTTATTTTATATTTAGGTATAAAGTCGATTTTGTTGTACATACACATTTAGTAATCGATATCGAAATGCTTCAAATCATTAGTTTAACATATTTAAGTTAGTTAACCTTCTTTAACGTAATTAAGGTGATATAAAGCCATGGCGGCATAACGGCAGTGTATTTAGAAGAATTCCGTTATCGTATATTTAGCTATAAAGTCGATTTTCTTGTATCTACACATTAAGCAATCGATATCGAAATGCATCAAATAACTGGTTTAGCATATTTAAGTTAATTAACCTTCTTTATCTTACTGAAGTTTACATAAAGCCATAACGGCATAACGGCAGTATATTTATATGAATTCCGTTATTTTATATTTAGGTATAAAGTCGATTTTGTTGTACATACACATTTAGCAATGGATATCGAAATGCTTCAAATCATTAGTTTAACATATTTAAGTTAGTTAACCTTCTTTAACGTAATTAAGGTGATATAAAGCCAAGGCGGCATAACGGCAGTGCATTTAGAAGAATTCCGTAATCTTATATTTAGGTATAAAGTCGATTTTGTTGTATATACACATTTAGCAATCGATTTCGAAATGCTTAAAATAACTAGTGTAATATATCTAAGTTAATAAATCTTCTTAAACGCACTGAAGTTAACATAAAGCCATAACGACATAACGGCAGTGCATTTGAAAGAATTCCGTAATCTTACATTTAGGTATAAACTCGATTTTGTTGTGTATATGCATTAAGCAATCGATTTCGAAATGCTTGAAATCTGTAGTTTAACATATTTAAGTTAATTAACCCCCTTTATCTTACTAAAGTCTACAAACGCCTTAACGGCATAACGGCAGTGCATGTAGAAGAATTCCGTTATCATATATTTAGGTATAAAGTCGATTTTCTTGTATATACACATTTAGCAATCGATATCGAAATGCCTCAAATCATTAGTTTAATATATTTAATTTAATTAACCCTCTCTATCTTACTGAAGTCTACAAACGCCTTAACGGCATAACGGCAAAGCATTTAGAAGAATTACGTAATCTTATATTTAGGTATAAAGTCGATTTTGTTGTATATACTCATTTAGCAATCGAAATCGAAATGCTTCAAATCATTAGTTTAATATACTTAAGTTAATAAAGCTTCTTAAACGAACTGAAGTTAACATAAAGCCATAACGGCATAACGGCAGTGCATTTAGAAGCATTCCGTAATCTTATATTTAGGTATAAAGTCGATTTTCTTGTATATATGCATTAAGCAATCGATTTCGAAATGCTTCAGATAACTAATGTAACATATCTAAGTTAATAAACCTCCTTACACGAACTGAAGTTAACATAAAGCCATAACGGTATAACGGCAGTGCATTTAGAAGCATTCCGTTATCTTATATTTAGGTATAAAGTCGAATTTCTTGTATATATGCATTAAGCAATAGATTTCGAAATGCTTCAAATAACTAGTGTAACATATCTTAGTTAATAAACCTTCTTAAACGAACTGAAGTTAACATAAAGCCATAACGGCATAACGGCAGTGCATTTAGAAGCTTTCCGTAATCTTATATTTAGGTATAAATTCGATTTTCTTGTATATATGCATTAAGCAATAGATTTCGAAATGCTTCAAATAACTAGTGTAACATATCTTAGTTAATAAACCTTCTTAAACGAACTGAAGTTAACATAAAGCCATAACGGCATAACGGCAGTGCATGTAGAAGAATTCCGTTATCATATATTTAGATATAAAGTCGATTTTCTTGTATATACACATTTAGCAATCGATATCGAAATGCCCCAAATCATTAGTTTAACATATTTAAGTTAATTAACCCTCTTTATCTTACTGACGTCTACAAACGCCTTAACGGCATAATGGCAAAGCATTTAGAAGAATTCCGTAATCTAATGATTAGGTATAAAGTCGATTTTCTTGTATATACTCATTTAGCAATCGATATCGAAATGCTTCAAATCATTAGTTTAACATATTCAAGTTAATTAACCCTCTTTATCTTACTGAAGTCTACAGACGCCTTAACGGCATAATGGCAAAGCATTTAAAAGAATTCCATAATCTTATATTTAGGTATAAAGTCGATTTTGTTGTGTATATGCATTTACCAATCGAAATCGAAATGCTTCAAATCATTAGTTTAATATACTTAAGTTAATAAAGCTTCTTTAACGCACGGAAGTTAACACAAAGCCATGGCGGCATAACGGCAGTGCATTTAGAAGAATTCCGTAAGCTTATATTTAGGTATAAAGTCGATTTTCTTGTATATATGCATTAAGCTATCGATATCGAAATGCTTCAAATCATAAGTTTAACATATTAAGTTAATAAATATTTTTTAGCATACTGAAGTCTACATAAAGCCTTAACGGTATAACGGCAGAGCATTTAGAAGAATTCCGTAATGTTATAATTTTATATTTAGGTATAAAGTCGATTTTGTTGTATATACACATTAGCAATCAATATCGAGATGGTTCAACTCATTAGTTTAACATATTTAAGTTAATAAACCTTCTTTAACGATCTGAAGTTGGCTTAAAGCCATGGCGGCATAACGGCAGTGCATTTAGAAGAATTCCGTAATCTTATATTTAGGTATAAAAACGATTTTCTTGTATATACACATTTAGCAATCGATAGCGAAATGCTTCAAATCATTAGTTTAACATATTCAAGTTAATTAACCTTCTTTAGCGTATTGAAGTTAATATAAAGCCATGGCGGCATAACGGCAGTGCATGTAAAAGAATTCCGTAATCTTATATTTAGGTGAAAAAACGATTTTGTAGGATATACACATAAGCAATCGATCTCGAGATGGTTCAACTCATTAGTTTAACATATTTAAGTTAATTAACCTTCTTTAACGTATTGAAGTTGTAATAAAGCCATGGCGGCATAACGGCAGTGCATGTAGAAGAATTCCGTAATCTTATATTTAGGTAAAAAGTCGATTTTGTTGTATATACACATACGCAATCGATATCGAGATGGTTCAACTCATTAGTTTAACATATTTAAGTTAATTAACCTTATTTTTCTTACTGAAGTGTACGTAAAGCCATAACGGTATAACGGCAGTACATTTGAAAGAATTCCGTAATCTTATATTTAGGTAAAAAGTCGATTTTCTTGTATATACACATTTAGCTATCGATATCGAAATGCTTCAAATTATTAGTTTAACATATTTAAGTTAGTTAACCTTCTTTAACGTAATGAAGGTGATATAAAGCCATGGCGGCATAAGGACAGTGCATTTAGAAGAATTCCGTAATCTTATATTTAGGTATAAAGTCGATTTTCTTGTATTTACACATTAAGCAATCGATATCGAAATGCATCAAATAACTGGTTTAGCATATTTAAGTTAATTAACCTTCTTTATCTTACTGAAGTTTACATAAAGCCATAACGGCATAACGGCAGTATATTTATATGAATTCCGTTATTTTATATTTAGGTATAAAGTCGATTTTGTTGTACATACACATTTAGCAATCGATATCGAAATGCTTCAAATCATTATTTTAACATATTTAAGTTAGTTAACCTTCTTTAACGTAATTAAGGTGTTATAAAGCCATGGCGGCATAACGGCAGTGCATTTAGAAGAATTCCGTAAGCTTATATTTAGGTATAAAGTCGATTTTCTTGTATACACACATTTAGCAATCGATTTCGAAATGCTTCAAATAACTAGTGTAATATATCTAAATTAATAAACCTTCTTAAATGAACTGAAGTTAACATAAAGCCATAACGGCATAACGGCAGTGCATTTGAAAGTATTCCGTAACCTTACATTTAGGTATAAAGTCGATTTTGTTGTGTATATGCATTAAGCAATCGATTTCGAAATGTTTGAAATCATTAGCTTAACATATTTAAGTTAATTAACCCCCTTTATCTTACTAAAGTCTACAAACGCCTTAACGGCATAACGGCAGTGCATGTAGAAGAATTCCGTTATCATATATTTAGGTATAAAGTCGATTTTCTTGTATATACACATTTAGCAATCGATATTCAAATGCCTCAAATCATTAGTTTAATATATTTAAGTTAATTAACCCTCTCTATCTTACTGAAGTCTACAAACGCCTTAACGGCATAACGGCAAAGCATTTAGAAGAGTTACGTAATCTTATATTTAGGTATAAAGTCGATTTTGTTGTATATACTCATTTAGCAATCGAAATCGAAATGCTTCAAATCATTAGTTTAATATACTTAAGTTAATAAAGCTTCTTTAACGCACTGAAGTTAACACAAAGCCATGGCGGCATAACGGCAGTGCATTTAGAAGAATTCGGTAAGCTTATATTTAGGTATAAAGTCGATTTTCTTGTATATATGCATTAAGCAATAGATTTCGAAATGCTTCAAATAACTAGTGTAACATATCTTAGTTAAAAACCTTCTTAAAGGAACTGAAGTTAACATAAACCATAACGGCATAACGGCAGTGCATTTAGAAGCATTCCGTAATCTTATATTTAGGTATAAAGTCGATTTTATTGTATATATGCATTAAGCAATCGATTTCGAAATGCTTCAGATAACTAGTGTAACATGTCTAAGTTAATAAACCTTCTTAAACGAACTGAAGTTAACATAAAGCCATAACGGTATAACGGCAGTGCATTTAAAAGCATTCCGTTATCTTATATTTAGGAATAAAGTCGAATTTCTTGTATATACACATTTAGCAATCGATATCGAAATGCCTCAAATCATTAGTTTAATATATTTAAGTTAATTAACCCTCTCTATCTTACTGAAGTCTACAAACGCCTTAACGGCATAACGGCAAAGCATTTAGAAGAGTTACGTAATCTTATATTTAGGTATAAAGTCGATTTTGTTGTATATACTCATTTAGCAATCGAAATCGAAATGCTTCAAATCATTAGTTTAATATACTTAAGTTAATAAAGCTTCTTTAACGCACTGAAGTTAACACAAAGCCAAGGCGGCATAACGGCAGTGCATTTAGAAGAATTCGGTAAGCTTATATTTAGGTATAAAGTCGATTTTCTTGTACATATGCATTAAGCAATAGATTTCGAAATGCTTCAAATAATTAGTGTAACATATCTTAGTTAAAAACCTTCTTAAAGGAACTGAAGTTAACATAAACCATAACGGCATAACGGCTGTGCATTTAGAAGCATTCCGTAATCTTATATTTAGGTATAAAGTCGATTTTATTGTATATATGCATTAAGCAATAGATTTCGAAATGCTGCAAATAACTAGTGTAACATATCTTAGTTAATAAACCTTCTTAAACGAACTGAAGTTAACACAAAGCCATGGCGGGATTACGGCAGTTCATGTAGAAGAATTCCCTAATCTTATATTTAGGTATAAAGTCGATTTTCTTGTATATACACATTTAGCAATCGATATCGAAATGCCTCAAATCATTAGTTTAACATATTTGAATTAATTAATCCCCTTTATCTTACTGAAGTGTACAAACGCCTTAACGGCATAACGGCAGTGCATGTAGAAGAATTCCGTTATCATATATTTAGGTATAAAATCGATTTTCTTGTATATACACATTTAGCAATCGATATCGAAATGCCTCAAATCATTAGTTTAATATATTTAAGTTAATTAACCCTCTCTATCTTACTGAAGTCTACAAACGCCTTAACGGCATAACGGCAAAGCATTTAGAAGAATTCCGTAATCTTATATTTAGGTATAAAGTCGGTTTTCTTGTATATACACATTTAGCAATCGATATCGAAATGCCTCAAATCATTAGTTTAACATATTTAAGTTAATTAACCCCCTTTATCTTACTGAAGTCTACAAACGCCTTAACGGCATAACGGCAGTGCATGTAGAAGAATTCCGTTATCATATATTTAGGTATAAAGTCGATTTTCTTGTATGTACTCATTTAGCAATCGATATCGAAATGCTTCAAATCATTAGTTTAACATATTCAAGTTAATTAACCCTCTTTATCTTACTGAAGTCTACAGACGCCTTAACGGCATAATGGCAAAGCATTTAAAAAAATTCCATAATCTTATATTTAGGTATAAAGTCGATTTTGTTGTGTATATGCATTTAGCAATCGATTTCGAAAATCCTCAAATCATTAGTTTAACATATTTAAGTTAATAAAGCTTCTTTAACGCACTGAAGTTAACACAAAGCCATGGCGGCATAACGGCAGTGCATTTAGAAGAATTGCGTAAGCTTATATTTAGGTATAAAGTCGATTTTCTTGTATATATGCATTAAGCAATCGATTTCTAAATGCTTCAAATAACTAGTGTAACATAGCTTAGTTAAAAACCTTCTTACGCGAACTGAAGTTAACATAAAGCCGTAACGGCATAACGGCAGTGCATTTAGAAGCATTCCGTAATCTTATATTTAGGTATAAAGTCGGCTTTCTTGTATATATGCATTAAGCAATCGATTTCGAAATGCTTCAGATAACTAGTGTAACATATCTAAGTTAATAAACCTTCTTAAATGAACTGAAGTTAACATAAAGCCATAACGGTATAACGGCAGTGCATTTAGAAGCATTCCGTAATCTTATATTTAGTTATAAAGTCGATTTTCTTGTATATATGCATTAAGCAATCGATTTCGAAATTCTTCAAATAACTAGTGTAACATATCTTAGTTAACCAACCTTCTTAAACGAACTGAAGTTAACATAAAGCCATAACGGCATAACGGCAGTGCATTTAGAAGCATTCCGTAAACTTATATTTAGGTATAAATTCGATTTTCTTGTATATATGCATTAAGCAATCGATTTCGAATTGCTTCAAATAACTAGATCTGTTACATCTTAGTGCATTTAGAAGAATTCCATAAGCTTATCTTTAGGTATAAAGTCGATTTTGTTGTATATAAACATTTAGCAATCGATATCGAAATGCCTCAAATCATTAGTTTAACATATTTAATTTAATAAACCCCCTTTATCTTACTGAAGTCTACAAACGCCTTAACGGCATAACGGCAGTGCATGTAGAAGAATTCCGTTATCATATATTTAGGTATAAAGTCGATTTTCTTGTATATACACATTTAGCAATCGATATCGAAATGCCTCAAATCATTAGTTTAATATATTTAAGTTAATTAACCCTCTCTATCTTACTGAAGTCTACAAACGCCTTAACGGCATAACGGCAAAGCATTTAGAAGAATTCCGTAATCTTATATTTAGGTATAAAGTCGATTTTCTTGTATATACACATTTAGCAATCGATATCGAAATGCCTCAAATCATTAGTTTAACATATTTAAGTTAATTAACCCCCGTTATCTTACTGAAGTCTACAAACGCCTTAACGGCATAACGGCAGTGCATGTAGAAGAATTCCGTTATCATATATTTAGGTATAAAGTCGATTTTCTTGTATATACACACTTAGCAATCGATATCGAAATGCCTCAAATCATTAGTTTAATATATTTAAGTTAATTAACCCCCTTTATCTTACTGAAGTCTACAAACACCTTAGCGGCATAACGGCAAAGCATTTAGAAGAATTCCGTAATCCTATATTTAGGTATAAAGTCGATTTTCTTGTATATACACATTTAGCAATCGATATCGAAATGCCTCAAATCATTAGTTTAATATATTTAAGTTAATTAACCCTCTCTATCTTACTGAAGTCTACAAACGCCTTAACGGCATAACGGCAAAGCATGTAGAAGAATTACGTAATCTCATATTTAGGTATAAAGTCGATTTTGTTGTTTATACTCATTTAGCAATCGAAATCGAAATGCTTCAAATCATTAGTTTAGCATATTTAAGTTAATAAAGCTTCTTTAACGCACTGAAGTTAATACAAAGCCATGGCGGCATAACGGCAGTGCATTTAGAAGAATTCCGTAAGCTTTTATTTAGGTATAAAGTCGATTTTCTTGTATATATGCATTAAGTAATCGATTTCGAAATGCTTCAGATAACTAGTGTAACATATCTTAGTTAATAAACCTTCTTAAACGAACTGAAGTTAACATAAAGCCATAACGGCATAACGGCAGTGCATTTGAAAGAATTCCGTAATCTTATATTTAGGTATAAAGTTTTTTTGTTGTGTATATGCATTTAGCAATCGATTTCGAAAATCTTCAAATCATTAGTTTAACATATTTTAGTTAATTAACCTTCTTTAACGCACTGAAGTTAACATAAAGCCATGGCGGCATAACGGCAGTGCATTCAGAAGAATTCCGTTATCATATATTTAGGTATAAAGTCGATTTTCTTGTATATATGCATTAAGCTATCGATATCGAAATGCTTCAAATCATAAGTTTAACATATTAAGTTAATAAATATTTTTTAGCATACTGAAGTCTACATAAAGCCTTAACGGTATAACGGCAGAGCATTTAGAAGAATTCCGTAATCTCATATTTAGGTATAAAGTCGATTTTCTTGTATATACACATTTAGCAATCGATATCGAAATGCCTCAAATCATTAGTTTAACATATTTAAGTTAATTAACCCCCTTTATCTTACTGAAGTCTACAAACACCTTAGCGGCATAACGGCAAAGCATTTAGAAGAATTCCGTAATCCTATATTTAGGTATAAAGTCGATTTTCTTGTATATACACATTTAGCAATCGATATCGAAATGCCTCAAATCATTAGTTTAATATATTTAAGTTAATTAACCCTCTCTATCTTACTGAAGTCTACAAACGCCTTAACGGCATAACGGCAAAGCATTTAGAAGAATTCCGTAATCTTATATTTAGGTATAAAGTCGATTTTCTTGTATATACACACTTAGCAATCGATATCGAAATGCCTCAAATCATTAGTTTAATATATCTAAGTTAATTAACCCCCTTTATCTTACTGAAGTCTACAAACACCTTGGCGGCATAACGGCAGTGCATTTAGAAGAATTCCGTAATCTTATATTTAGGTATAAAGTCGATTTTCTTGTATATACACATTTAGCAATCGATATCGAAATACCTCAAATCATTAGTTTAATATATTTAAGTTAATTAACCCTCTCTATCTTACTGAAGTCTACAAACACCTTAGCGGCATAACGGCAAAGCATTTAGAATAATTCCGTAATCCTATATTTAGGTATACAGTCGATTTTCTTGTATATACACATTTAGCAATCGATATCGAAATACCTCAAATCATTAGTTTAACATATTTAAGTTAATAAAGCTTCTTTAACGCACTGAAGTTAATACAAAGCCATGGCGGCATAACGGCAGTGCATTTAGAAGAATTCCGTAATCTTATATTTAGGTATAAAGTCGATTTTCTTGTATATACACACTTAGCAATCGATATCGAAATGCCTCAAATCATTAGTTTAATATATCTAAGTTAATTAACCCCCTTTATCTTACTGAAGTCTACAAACACCTTAGCGGCATAACGGCAAAGCATTTAGAATAATTCCGTAATCCTATATTTAGGTATACAGTCGATTTTCTTGTATATACACATTTAGCAATCGATATCGAAATACCTCAAATCATTAGTTTAATATATTTAAGTTAATTAACCCTCTCTATCTTACTGAAGTCTACAAACGCCTTAACGGCATAACGGCAAAGCATTTAGAAGAATTCCGTACTCTTATATTTAGGTATAAAGTCGATTTTATTGTATATACACATTTAGCAATCGATATCGAAATGCCTCAAATCATTAGTTTAACATGTTTAAGTTAATTAACCCCCTTTATATTACTGAAGTATACAAACGCCTTAACGGCATAACGGCAGTGCATGTAGAAGAATTCCGCTATCATATATTTAGGTATAAAGTCGATTTTCTTGTATATACACATTTAGCAATCGATATCGAAATGCCTCAAATCATTAGTTTAACATATTTAAGTTAATTAACCCTCTTTATCTTACTGAAGTCTACAAACGCCTTAACGGCATAACGGCAAAGCATTTAGAAGAATTACGTAATTTTATATTTAGGTATAAAGTCGTTTTTTTTTGTATATACTCATTTAGCAATCGAAATCGAAATGCTACAAATCATTAGTTTAACATATTTAAGTTAATTAACCCTCCTTATCTTACTGAAGTCTACAAACGCCTTAACGGCATAACGGCAAAGCATTTAGAAGAATTACGTAATCTTATATTTAGGTATAAAGTCGATTTTCTTGTATATACTAATTTAGCAATCGAAATCGAAATGCTTCTAATCATTAGTTTAAAATATTTAAGTTAATTAACCCTCTTTATCTAACTGAAGTCTACAAACGTTTTAAAGGCATAACGGCAAAGCATTTAGAATAATTACGTTATCTTATATTTAGGTATAAAGTCGATTTTGTTGTATATACACATTTAGCAATCGATATCGAAATGCTTCAAATCATTAGTTTAACATATTTAAGCTAATTAACCCTCTTTATCTTACTAAAGTCTACAAACGCCTTAACGGCAAAGCATTTAGAAGAATTCCGTAATCTTATATTTAGGTATAAGGTCGATTTTCTTGTAAACACTCAGTTAGCAATCGATATCGAAATGCTTCAAATCATTAGTTTGACATATTTAAGTTAACAAACCTACCTCAACGCACTGAAGTTAACACAAGGCCATGGCGGCATAACGGCAGTGCATGTTAAAGAATTCCGTAATCATATATTTAGGCATAAAGTCGACTTTCTTGTATATGCACATTTAGCAATCGATATCGAAATGCCTCAAATCATTAGTTTAACATATTTAAATTAATTAACCCCCTTTATCTTACTGAAGTCTACAAACGCCTTACCGGCATAACGGCAGTGCATGTAGAAGAATTCCGTTATCATATATTTAGGTATAAAGTCGATTTTCTTGTATATACACATTTAGCAATCGATATCGAAATGCCTCAAATCATTAGTTTAACATGTTTAAGTTAATTAACCCTCTTTATTTTACTGAAGTCTACAAACGCCTTAACGGCATAACGGCAGTGCATGTAGAAGAATTCCGCTATCATATATTTAGGTATAAAGTCGATTTTCTTGTATATACACATTTAGCAATCGATATCGAAATGCCTCAAATCATTAGTTTAACATATTTAAGTTAATTAACCCTCTTTATCTTACTGAAGTCTACAAACGCCTTAACGGCATAACGGCAAAGCATTTAGAAGAATTACGTAATTTTATATTTAGGTATAAAGTCGTTTTTTTTTGTATATACTCATTTAGCAATCGAAATCGAAATGCTACAAATCATTAGTTTAACATATTTAAGTTAATTAACCCTCCTTATCTTACTGAAGTCTACAAACGCCTTAACGGCATAACGGCAAAGCATTTAGAAGAATTACGTAATCTTATATTTAGGTATAAAGTCGATTTTCTTGTATATACTAATTTAGCAATCGAAATCGAAATGCTTCTAATCATTATTTTAAAAATATTTAAGTTAATTAACCCTCTTTATCTAACTGAAGTCTACAAACGTTTTAAAGGCATAACGGCAAAGCATTTAGAATAATTACGTTATCTTATATTTAGGTATAAAGTCGATTTTGTTGTATATACACATTTAGCAATCGATATCGAAATGCTTCAAATCATTAGTTTAACATATTTAAGCTAATTAACCCTTTTTATCTTACTAAAGTCTACAAACGCCTTAACGGCAAAGCATTTAGAAGAATTCCGTAATCTTATATTTAGGTATAAGGTCGATTTTCTTGTAAACACTCAGTTAGCAATCGATATCGAAATGCTTCAAATCATTAGTTTGACATATTTAAGTTAACAAACCTACCTCAACGCACTGAATTTAAACACAAGGCCATGGCGGCATAACGGCAGTGCATGTTAAAGAATTCCGTAATCATATATTTAGGCATAAAGTCGACTTTCTTGTATATGCACATTTAGCAATCGATATCGAAATGCCTCAAATCATTAGTTTAACATATTTAAATTAATTAACCCCCTTTATCTTACTGAAGTCTACAAACGCCTTACCGGCATAACGGCAGTGCATGTA
>JAPZAG010002811.1:0-14133 GCA_027475135.1 Bactrocera correcta | reverse complement strand
GTCGCTACTTATAGTTTGCGAAAAACTGATTAAAGTCTGTATCATCGCTGGAGATATCCTTTTCCCGCAATATAAATAAGGGGTTGTCAAAAAAGTCTTGCGGTATTTTTATTGAATCAATTCGTGTGGCACCTATATATCGAGGTGCCTAGTGATTCCAAGCTTCTTTAAATGGCTTATAATGGTTTGATGACTACTATGCCGATCTCTTTCGACCAATTCAGAGATTTTATCGCAATTTTCGACGACAGGCCTTCCGGAGCGTGGCGCATCTTCGACCACCTCTACACCAGAACGAAAACGTTGAAACCATCGTTGTGCGGTGGAAGTGGAAACTGTATTGGGTCCATAAACTGCACAAATTTTATTGACGGCTTGAGATGCATTTTTGCCTTTATCGTAGTGGTACTGTAAAATATGCCGTATTTTCTCTTCATTTTGCTCCATGTTTGCGACGCTATAACTCACGAACGACTTAAAAGAAACGACAATCAATCAAACATGTGTTAGCGCCTGAAATAAGTTTTCCAAAAAGGTATAGCATGACCCGGTGCGACGAATAAAACTAGAACTACGCGCTTTCAGCGCCAACTAGCGAAAATACCGCAAGTCTTTTTTGACAACCAATAACATGCGAACCAAATGTGTGGTAAGAGTTATCGAATAAGGTTACTAATATGTATGTTCATTCCAGCAAAGGTGCTAAGTGTGGTAAAAAACAAACATAATTTCAACACAGTGATTTTGAAACCGTACTAGATGAAAAGTTTTTTTACCAAAAACATTTTTTTTTTTCAACCGTGTAACTTCAAAACCGTGTAAAAAAAGAGTTGGGTGTCTTCTTTATAGCGTCTCTTACGCTTTCTTCTGGGTTTTACAAACTTCGTGGCAAACTTAATGTACCCTGTTCAGTATAACAAGACAAAACGTTAACTTCAGTTACACCCAAGCTATAATACCCTTCACAAATGAAAAAGTTTTCTATACAAAAGCACGACTTATCCGATATCGGAAGATATAATCGACTTAGACTGGGCTACATCTAAGGCATTTGGTATAAACTTCACTCTAGATCATGCATTTATAACCTGAAATATCTCTTTCTTCGATCTGGGAATATTATCAATTAAAGATGGTCTCAGCAATGCTTACAAATACATCGAATTCTGTCCGTGTCAAAAGAACGCATAATTAGAGAAAGACTGTATCGGTCAACCTTTACGGACAACAAGTGCTTCCTGCCTACTATCACCACATCCGTGTTGTCGATATGAAATGAAAATATTTTTTCTGTTTTGACCAATAAACATAGAAGAAAAGTAGTGGCGCTTTTTCTCTCCGTTGCAAATTGAAAAATGACGTTGCACATTAAGAAGAAAACTGCAAGATACTCATTCATCATGCCACATGCAGCTACGGAGCCAGTTGGAATTTACACGCTACGCTTCCAGACTGCCGCACATAGACTGAACCAGTGAATTTATGTATATTTCAAGAGCACTGTGGTGGTTGAAGTCGCTGCTGCCGCTGATATTGCTAAAGATGAGGATGATGAAGGCATCAGTCAAAGGTGGAAATTGTAAAACAACAATTCTCGCAAAACAGTAGCAAACACAGCTGTCCGCACAACGGAAACCAGAAACAGGAGTCAGCATGAGCAATAGCAATTTATGTGCCTATGGTAGTTTTGTGATTGAACGGATGACGGCTGTAGCTCCGTGGCCGTAGCGGTAGTCGTAAATAATAACAAAAGCAGAGTGCATTGCATGCAACCACGATACACTTGCCCACGTAGATACGTACATATTTCAGAAGGAGAAGACGATGAAGATTAATCTCACATCGAGAATGTGGCCATACGTGAATGTGACCGTTTGTTGAAGCTGATTTCACTTCGAACTCGTATTAGAAGCTTTCGTTTCGGTATTCATCTAATCGGTCAGATGTGTCCTATGGTTTTGCGTAATGCCGTGCATTTATATTTGGATGAAAGTGTACGAATATTTATGATTTTTTGGTCGATCTCTGCTGAAATGAGAGATCGGCTGATATTTGTAATTAAAAACGTATTTATGCCGAATTTATTCAGAGATTCAAGTTCAAGGGTTCAATCGTTAAAACATTCAATCTTCGGAAATCTGATAGAGAGATAATTCGAGCTGCAGAGATTAATTGAGCAGGTCTAATCTTTTATAAGAGTGTGTAGCTGCTGCCTTTCGCCAATGAGATTGACGTAATTACCCTCAAAATTCGCTTTGTTAGTTCTACTTTCTCGAAGGTAAGACGAAATATCTCCTATCATCAAACAAACAATCGTACTGGCAACTTGACTGCCACGTCAATGTTGATAGTCACAACTTCGAGATCATAGATAGTTTCGTCTATCTTGGAAGCAGTATCAACACCAACAACAGTCTCAGTTTCAAAATCCTCCACAGAATAACTCTTGACAACAACTGATACCTCGGACCGATTAGGCGATTAAGAAGTAAAGTCCTCTTCTGACGTCGTTTATTGTTTCGGTCCTGCTTTTGGTACAGAGGTATAGACGATGACATCATCTGAAGAGTTGACGTTACGAGTTTTCGAGAGAAAGGTTCTGTCGAAGATTTTTGGTTCTTTGCGCATTAGCCACGGCGACTATTGCATTCAGTGGAACGATAAGATGTATGAGATATACGACGACATTGGCATAGTCAGCGAATTAAGAGACAGTGGCTACGTCGCCTAGGTCATGTCGTCCGAATGGATGAAAACACTCCACCTCTAAGAGTATTCGACACCGTAAACGCCGGGGGAAGACCTCTACTTCGTTGGAAAAATGAGATGGAGAATGACCTGGCTACACGTGGAATCTCCCATTACCATAGTCAATGAAATTTCATTTGGGTTCAGTGCATGTGGCTATTGCCTAAATGTGGGTCCGTAAGTACACATATACATTAGTCCATTGATGTAACATTACAGTGTAAAATTGGTGGTAGTAACGTCTAGGTATACCACCCACAACAACTTCACAACCACACACCTTGCCACACTTGTGTGCTCATCCGCCTTTCATGTCTATTCTAGTCCATTTTCACCGGCGGCTCTATCTTTTCTATGCCAGTTAAGTGTTGTTCGCAGTGCCCGCAGCCAGTCTTTTGGATGAAAATTTTGAAGAGATGTCTTCTACGTAAATGTTTGTGTGCACGACGCTACAGATATACATACTATACTCAATGCATATACATATGTACACGACAGCTTGGCATTATGGTCCATGGACTTTTGTTAGGCGTTTGCACAATTCGTTATGTGAGGAAATTGCTCGGGTCACAATGGGTGAGTCGCCAACTAAATACATAATATCGGACTGTAGAAGCCAACATAACATTTATGTGTGCACATGTATGTGCTCAATCGCGTGTGTGTGTGTGGTTTCGTTGTTTGGGAACACTTGTCTCGTGCCGGTCAACCAAAATTAGAACAACAAAAGTTGGCCATTAATTTTTGGTTTCATTTTCTGGTTGTTTGTCGTTTTTACAGATTTTTTATCAGCAATCCGTTAGTTATCCTGTGCATGTAAGAATGAATGCTGCCTGACGTTGTGGGTGTTGATGCTGACTGTTGTTGTTCCCATCAGAAAGTGTTTATGTTTACATTTGTTTTCTGTATATGTTTCGTGCCTTTTTTGTTATGCAATTTAAAGTTTACAATTGCTGTTGTCGATGTTGTCGACAATTTGGGAATTGCTGTTACTCACGTTATATTATTGCCACCTGTTTTTGCATAATTAAATGGTACTAGGAACCGTTACTCGGAGTTTTCAAACAACCAAATGAACTGGAGATGTGCTCGCTATTTTTAAAAAGAAATCACTGAGAACGATACTTGAGACTAGCTGACGATGAAATTTCTCAGAACATCCGGGCCTCCGTTGCGGAAATGGACTCGGATTTCTATCGGACCATAACTCTAATCACCTTACAGTCCGACCCCGTCGAAACAGCACGTTTCCCAGTCACCCAAAAAGGGACTAGAAACCACAGCAATGAAATGTTGTAGAAATTCGTCTGCACAAAAATCAGGTCTGCATATGTAACTGCGACGTTTTCGAGTTTTTGTGCGCTCAGAGGCTGTCAACTCGGCAGCATAACTTATCTATGCATTGGTGAAATCTTTTGTGTCGCTAATTATCAGAAAAAGTCCTTCAATCATTAGAGACCGAAAGCTAAAGACAGTCATCTTAAATGTATTATTTTAAGCCACATAGTCCAGTAAAACACTACTCTCAGACCAGCAAGTTTAGAGTGGAAAATTCAAAACCACATAGTTATGTACCAATATATTTAATTTCTATGCTTGTGCCCTAAGCCTCGCATTTTCTTCGAATGCCAAACCTCGATCATCCGTTATTTTCTTCTTTACTCTGTTCTCAATAATGATTCCTAACATTCACTGCATCCTACAACCACAAACGAAAGTTCTGCCAACGGATATAATTTGTGTAGAAAAACAAAAATACTTGCAACATTGCCGTAGGCATATTGAATCCTACACCTTTGCCCGAGGTCACAGAGTTCGGTGTGGTCCCAAATATAGCTATGCGTTCATGTCATTTTAACCCTGCAGTGAAAACGCAAGGTAGTTAAAAAAATACCCGTGCAAGGCTTGCATTTTCTGCATAAAATCGATTTAGTCTGAAGAACATAACATTTCTAACAGTATTTGGGTGGTTCAAAGAAAGAGCGAGTTACGTCGGGAATCAGTGATTTGTAAGCAAAACAGAGACAATCTAGAAAAATTCAAGTTCAAGTTGTTCTCTATGTATATATATTACACTAGATAGCTATGTGTAAGATAAGCAACGACTAACTCTAATGTAACTATGTAGCATACTGTTAATCAAAATCTGGGATTTCACTTTTCTTAAGGAATCATCTCTTAAAAAGTACCGTTTGAATATGTGAGAAATAGAGTCGTTTCACTAGTTAGACTAGCGATTCAGATTTGTTACAGATTAACTGGTTGTTTTCACTGCTGGGTTGCCGCAAATTACACACGAAGGCATCTGAGTATGTGAATACCTCGCGTGCGCCATAGTTTACGCTGCGGGTATCTGATGCTTGTCTGAACTTGCCTGTGTGCGTGTGGCATCCCTTGTTAATACATACGTACATGTATGGCACGTAACTTGGGGCCATTAAAATTTCATTATAGAAAACTTGGGGAAATTTGAAGACAACCAGCAAAGGAGAATTGATACACTAACAAATGCAACAACATTACCAAAAGTATACACTAATAAATTCTGCTACTAAATACCACATACGAATGTATTCGCTAAATAGAAAAGTGCATTTGTGGGTTACCCTGAATTCAAGTTTACTCTTATGAGTTTGCGAGGCCTACTAAGTTGCTAGAATGCACCCAATAGTGGTTCAAGCAAAATTCGAAATTTTGAAATAAAAAATTTTTCTAATTGCGATCTCATCTCAAAACACAGTTTTATTGGACCGAGTGTATTCCTGCTATGGCCAAGTGAGTTCCTAACGAGCAGAAACCAAATTGATTGAAAAAAACTTCTTTGGTATACATACTTTTTGCCATGACTATATTTATAAACCAATATTATGAACGTTGATTTCGATTAGAAGTTAGCAACGTTGGCTATTTCACTGCTTAAAATACCGAGTACGACAGAATCGGTTCTTAAATCTGCAATTTCGCTCCTCTCTCAGACGTCCACATTCCGTCGTGCACACACTCCAAACGTTTTCTGTAACTGTGTAAGTGACGTTTTCTGTGTGGCTAGCTTTCGAGCTAAATTTTCGTGTTTCTTTATCCTTTTTGCGGTTTGTTCCCTACAAGCAGTGTTGTGTGCGCTTCATTCGTCTTTTATAGTGCCACGGGCGTTATCCTTCAACCAACCAACCCTACCTCCAATTTACCTGTCTGTCGTCAATCTTCATTTGCTTACATTCCTGCAAAAGTTTGGTTGAGAAGTGACTGCCGGGGGTACAGTGATACCGCTACAGACACACATTATTTTTTTTACACATACGACCGCTGTCAGCTTGCCATACATAACCTGCAGGAAATGTACACTATACAAAACCAATGGCGCTAAATGCTAATTATATATGTATTTATCAGTACTGGTGAATACTTTGCTTGTTAGGCCCTTTTGCCAAAGATAGCGCACAACAACCAAAAATACCTGCTGATTTTGCTTTTGATTCGGTACTCCCCCTCTTCAATTGAATCGAAAGCAATTTGAAGAAATGTGAGCAATCTTACTGTAAGCAAGTGTTGATTGAGTCCACTAGAAATCACAGCAGATCTTTTGAAGGTCTGTATTAATATTTAAAGTGGTCTCATAGTTGATATTTCTCGTTATTATAGCTATGTATATGAAATATTCTAATTTACCATCAGAAAAAGTTTGCAGCTTTTGCTCGCTTATAAATGAAGTGAACTTAAATTTATTTATGCAATATTTCCTACAGGGTATTTTGGTTGTAGTGATTCCTTCGTCAGGATCATCACTATTCGTAGTTCTTTTTTTCAATTTCCCTTCGAGAATTCACCTCCTGCATGCCACACACTGCATTCACAAACACAACCAGAGCACTAGCCTTTGCAACAACAAAAACAAACAATTCAATCGCAATCCAATTTCCGTGAACGTTTTGCAACACTAAACGAAATTATTTCCCAAGTTTTACGAATACTTGGAGTTACTTGCACTTTCCGGATTATTGTATGTGTGGGCGTGTGTGTAAAATATGAGGAATATGGTTGGCAATCATATTTCTGGGAGTATTAGTTCGACTGTACAAGTTGGAATCTCAATTCAGCGGCATATTTGCTGCATTGAAAGAAAGCAATTTCATTCCGACGCATGGTAAATAAAAACGATCGGTTAATATTATTTAGTCAAGAATCTGTGGCTGCACCCATAACTAACACCCACAATTTCCACAATAGAGTATATTTCCTAAAAACGAGTGTAGATCAAAGCGTGGATCTACTTGAAGAATAAAGCAGATATAAGATAAGCGTGAAACTTGATTTTCTAGAATAGCTTGTTTGAAAAATGGTCTTATAAAAAAACTTTAAAAGGTAAAATTCCAAAATCGCAAAAAAATTGTTTCTATTTTCGAGTGAGGCTGAAACGTATGTATCATCTTTTCCAGAGTTTTCCTTGTAGTTGAATCTAACCTATAATGTTCAGTCGTCTGAAGTCGCTATTTCTCCGGGGGCAAGCGCAAGTTTCGGCATGTTGAAAAAGAAAGAGAACTAGAAATAGCATTGGTGCACGAATGAGACGCCAATTTTGAAAGAAAGGAACTTTTTCTACCACAACGGATACGTTTTAGTAAGAAGGATCACTATTTCATAAGGGCCATACATAGAAAGGACTGAACAATTGTATGAAATGCCCTGCGAATCGCTTCCACACCCACCCACTCTATTCTCTGAGCCTGGTCCCCAGTAATTTTTTCCTCTAACCAGACCTCAATAGAATCATCGCTAAGCACAAATTTAATGGCAAGGAATAGTTCATCGCCGAGACTGAGACTATTTTGAATATTATACAAAGGTTGGAAAATCGATAAGATTCTTGTGCCGTCGAATATATGGAATAATATATAAAGCCAAAATGTGACAAAATAAAATTGTTTTTCTTTAAAACTATATTTTTCAAGCATGTGAAATATTGTAAAGCACATATTCAATATTTAATTAAAAAATATTGATAATCCAAATATTTCTGCGAATTCGCCGGGAAGCTCTAAACTTTTTAACTTTGATATGTGAATTCTGATTTCGGCTCGAAACTAAATCCGACAAAAAAACAGAAAAAAGTAAACAAAGTAAGTGAAAGTAGCAGTAAGGGCCGGGAGGGACACATTCTAAGGAAACCAACATTTTAGCATTTGCTTTTGTATGTATACACGATTGTAAGTATGTAAATTCTCCGATGACGTAAAGATAACCGAGGCGGCCAGACACACACACCCCGGGTTAACATGAAAAAAATCACAAATTTGGCTTTGAGCAGTGTGAAAGACAACAAAAAAGATATGTGTGCCGTAAACTGAGGCATTTTTGGGTAAATCCGAAATTGAAAAGTTGCCAAGGAGAATTCAGTTTGCTGTTAACTCATATCCACAGTGTCATGGATGCATTGCTGTGATAACCCGGTAGGGAGCTTCAAACTAGTCGGTCAAGTACGAAAGTAGTAAATTTTGAACTTATCCACTCCAGTTTGCAATCATTTTAAATCGGGCAACGATTGTGGGATAAAACTTGGTCCATAGAACATTTAAATAAAAAAAAGCAATTTATTCAATTGCAAAATATCGCAAGCTGGAGAATATTGATGTATGTCAGTGATTCAGAGCAGTTCGTTTAGCTCGTAGCATGAGAAACGTCTATAAGAACTCACTCGAAAGATATAGTTTGGTCTCAAACTAAATCATAAATATCTCTGGAATTTTTCGAAATTCGATTTTCTGAAATTTCGAAAGAGATGAAATATACATATTAAAAACTTCTGAAGAGCGAGGGACATTCAATGGAAAAATTTAAAAATTTTTTTGCATAATTCCTACTAAAGTTCTTATTTGTTGAGAACAGGAAATAAGAGGCGATCAGAATCCAAAATTTATTAAATTTGGAAATTCGTGTGCTCGAGTAATTGTACTGGTCCAAAAAGCATTAGAACCTAACAAATTTGGAAGCAGTGGGTGTCCATCAGGGTGTATTTTTATATATGTAAATGTATAGTCGCAGTGTTCGAGTGGGCTGAAATAGCAGAAAACCTAGCAAAATAATAAGATCAAATTCTTCACAAAGTGAGTCAATTTGGAGATTTGCTGATTTATTGGATTTCAGATTGTGATTTAGTAAAAACGAAGTCGGCAGCTTTCAAAACGTAAAGTAATTCTGTAAGCATAAATTTCAAGCAAAGTATTGTTAGAATTCCATAAGACGGAGTAAACTTTTCGGGAGTTTTATTTTTATAACCTCGATATAAGGCTATTGGTAGGCTACAATATAACTTATATATGTTCGCTGTAAGTAGCAGCTTTTTTTGGTCCACCATCAACACTCTCCCAAAGAAACTTTATGACAAGCCCTATGTTGCAAGTTTTCTAAGGCCTGAGGTGTTTCTCCAGGACCCATTGCTTTTAACAACCCTTGAAGGAACACCCTTTGTGGTAGTTTTCGTGAATTGTGTGCCCAATTACCTCTGCACGGACAAGCTCGTCTGCCTTTAAATTTTTTTCTATCCCTAAGGTGCGTTCCAAAGTAAACAGGTCTTTTTGAATTTAGCGGCCCCTGGTAGCGTCATCAATATGTCGACTAGTGCGTTAGATTCCGCTATCCTTACCGATTGTCCAATTTCTTGAAATTTCATTGATTGGAAGTGAAGTTATTGCGTTTTAAGTGTCAGTATGTTTGTGTTATCGGTGCGAAAATGAGCTTCGAACAAAGAGCCAACATTTTGTTTTAAAATTGGTAGAAGTTTTACTCAAACGTTTCAATTGATAGAACAAGTTTATGGCGATGATTGCATATCCCATATGAGAGCGCACGAGGGGTTTCAACGTTTTCAAAGTGGTCGTGAGGACTTAAATGACTTTCAAAATGTGGACCAATCAAAATCCATGATCACCGGAAATCCGTGAAATGCGTGAATTCCTCAAAAATCAGGCGAAATCATCATTGAAATTCATGGAAATAGAATTGAACATTTCCGAAACATCGATTTATCGCATTTTGACCGAATATTTGGGCTTACGAAAGGTGTGTGCATGGTTTGTTCCGCACAAATTGACCAAATCACATTTTAACCACTCCCCGTATTCACCTGATATGGCAACGTGCGACTTCTTCCTTTTCGGAAAAATGCATTTGCTCATGAAAGGAAAGCCTGAGACTTATAGGCCATTCAAAAGGCTTGCACCGGCATACTGGCGGCCATACCGGCCAACGAGCTAAAACCTAGTTCGACATGCTTTTGGAAAAGCTGTATTGAAGCAGAAAGAGACTATTTTGAATAAAATAAATTGATTTTGCCGAAAGAAACATTTCTTCTGTTTTTTTAAGTCCTTTTTACTTTGGAACACCCCTTTTATATGGCTGGGTACCCAGATGATATTAACCGAGTTACCTACTGAGAGTCTTGTTATTGCTTACTTGCTTGAATATTGCTAGGTTACGAAGCTATTAAATATTAACATTTTCAAATACAAAGCCATTATCTTAAAGAAATTATCTTTGAAAGAAAATATATATCGTTAAAACAAAAGGTACTCACTCATAGTATCCTTTCTGAAATTTCTAACCCTAAACTTGCAGATGGTTTACTAGGATCAAAAAAATTAAGCTTTTTTGAATGATACTATAGTATGACGCTTCGACAAAGTCTCCATCTATAGTAATGCATCTGCTGTAACCGTTCTCCAGCAAACCGGTTCGATAGAGAGAAGCTTTCAAGCTTTCAAAATAGGTTTTTGTTTTCTTTTTCGATTTGAGTGAAATATTTTCCCAGAGGAAAATCGTTATGGAAAATCGTTTCTAAGTTTGAGGTGAGTGGATAGCTCGAAGGTGATAGCGTAATTTCTTCAAATTATCGACCGTATAACAAGTTAAACTTCTTTAACCGTAAAGTGTACTTAAAAGATGAAAGTCTATTTTAAGTTTGAAGAACGTTGGGACTGACTTCCTTAAGTTTGAGACCTTGAAAAAAACCTGAGCACCCCCACCAGAGAATGCAACTAGTTACATTGGGCGCTCACACTGCTGCAAAGAAGTTCTCCGAGCAGCAGAAGACAACAACCAACAGCCAACAACTTATTTGGCGAAATGCCATTCACACAAGCCGATCAACGCAAAGTACTGTTAATTACCAGTAAATTTGGCTAAGCGAATTCGGGTGCATTTAAGTGAAAAGGCGAAAAGAATTGCGTAAAGGCTTTGTGCGCTTGCCGCATGCAGCAATTTGCGGCAGTCAATTAACGTTTCACATCTAGCATATAGGCAGCAATTTCGGATTGCATGAGCAATCGCAGTAGCAGCAAAATCAACAATAACAACAACAACAACACGTTTATAACGGCTTAAATGCAGTGAATGCAAAATGCAACCAAGTGTAAATGCAACTGCCACGAACAAGAACGTAATGCTATGCAACACAATAATTGTTGTTGTTGTTTCTGCATGGAGGCCTATTTGTTTGTGAGGGGTATTAATATGTTCGTAATTGATTTTCAATACGCTTCACTAGTCAAAAGATGCACAACAGCCGTTTTCCCCAATTGCTGTTGCAAGCACACCATTTTGCATGTTGCATGCTGTTTGCGTTAATTAACCCACACAAAGTGATTGTGCTCCTACCATATGCCTTATTCGGCATGTGGCAGCTTCTGCGTTATACGCTTGGCTCCCGTAGTAAAAGTAGTAAATATCTGTGGGAGCATGGGGGGCCTCTAAACACTATACCTCACCCTTGTAGTGCATGGCTTGGCAGTTTCCGGCACTGATGGCAAGAAATTACACGTAAATATGTAGGGAGGTAAGCAACTTTTTCTTATATTTCTGTACCAAAACCGGTAGGCTGTTGTTTTTGTTGTTGTTACTTACCGTTACACAGAACACCAATCCCCTGCTAACAAATTGCCTATGATTTGCTCAAATAAGCAAATTCAATCAATTAGCAGTTTGCGGTGCTGCCACATGCCACACGCGCGCACATACACAGCCACACACACCGGCATAGCGACACCTCGTGCGTTGCCACTCATAATAATCTGCTGCGTTGAAACCAATTATCGTCGCTTTCCACCTGAGCGCGTCGTGCAGCATTCAACTGTAAATTCGTATGAAATTCATACTGCTGTCATTTATTTTTCCACAATTAAGCTTTGTTTGTTCGGCCTCAGCCGCCTTCCCTCGCTCGACTGCAGCTATTGGGCACATATTTTTCGTTCGCACTGTGCTGTACTGGCGGCTGCATGTGACATAGGCAACTTTATTTGTGAGCTTTTATTTAATTAATTTCTTTTACCAATGCGCCGGCCTGCTGAACTATTCAATAATATTGGTAATTTATAATGCACAATTAATTAATAAATTCATGAATAATTTCAGCTTCACTGATTTGATGAGTTTTTTATGCTCACAATTTGGCATGCACTTCTGTGTGATATTTGAAAGCATTGAACTCGAGCGACTTTATTTTTGTCACAAAAACATTTGCCATTTTTCCAATATAAACACTAAATATAAATAAAATTAATTAATTTATGCATGTGCAAAGAAATTTCCAATTTTCCAAAATATTAAATTATTGTTTCAATTGAAGTGTAAATTTTCCCACTAACAATTTTTAATCCATGACTGCATTCCATAAACACGCATGCATACATGTTCACACTCATACATACATACACAATTTTTAAACAATAGTAGATTGCATTTTGCATTGCACATTTGGGCTCTCGATACTGACCATATTAAAGTCGGGTTGAAATAAGTTAGGGCTTAATTTACTATGATTTACTGAAAACTGTATTTTTTAGACATGTGGTTTTCAAGAAGAAAGGTATATAATTTAATGATAAGACCAAGAATTTAAATACATTATAAAGATAGCGATTTGACATTATGCTTCCAAAAAGTTTTGAATAAATTCCATTCAGCGGCCTAACTTTCAAATACTTTTTGCGGCAATCGTGGCAGTCTGTCAGCGATAACGCGTCAAATATAGTCTTCCAAAATGCTAATCGTCTCGGGCTCATCTGCCTAGACAAGTAACTTCACACAACCCCGTGAATCCAGCAGTGTTAAATCTCATGATTGCTTGTTTCCCTCGATGTATGGCATGTAGCACCGACTTGTTGGAACTAAAGGTCGTCAAAATCAACATCATCCAATTCATGCAAAGCTATTAGTCATGACTTCATATAGTATGCATATTTGTATATACTACTGTGATCACTGTGTCTCGTTGTCTATAACTGGAGGATATCCGATGAGCCTTCCATGGGATCACTCCTGGATACTCTTCAGCATCCGCGAGAAATACAGTGCTCCTCTCACATACCGGAACCCTAGAAAAACCGCGTGGGAAAAATTTACCAGTATAGCAACAAAATGCCTTGAAAAGGGAGGCAATAAGAGTATCAGAAATCCTCAGGAACTAGATTCAGCAGTAGAGAAATTGGAAAAAATCTTAACCACAACTTTCAATAAATCTACTCCGCTAACAGTTTTGAAAAAAAAAAGAAAGTCTCTTCCTTGGTGGAACAGTGAACTCAAGATTTTGAGAACACAACTAAGGAAAGCTTTCAATGAGAGTTTTAGAACCAAAATCTGGCAGCCATATAAAGATATTATGAAAAGATACAAAAAATCAGTCAGGAAAGCTAAAAACGACTCATGGCGATCTTTCTGCACATCGGTAGAAAGTTGCAGAGAAACCGCTAGGCTGAGCAAAATGCTACCCAAAGATCATATTAATACTGCCTACATCAGGACGGAGGAAAGCGATTGGACCTCTTCGGCAAAATAGTCTCTGTAAGTACTAATTACAACGCACTTCCCCGGGAGTCAGCAAAGACCTATACTTACATATGGAGCTCTGGTATGGTGGCCAGCGCTAAACAAACAAAACAACATTAAAAAATTTAATGGTATACAAAGAGTAGCACGTGCGGATGTTAATCAGGTCATGTCCGACTGATGCGCTCAATGTGATCCTGCATCAAATACCAATGGACATTTTTATTCAAAAAACAGCAGCTATTGCGGCGAAAAGAATAAAAGAATTTGGAGGTTGGAATCAGCCGAACTAGAACTGTCAGTAACATAGTGTAATCCTAAACAAGCTCACCATTAATAAATCTGACTACATTCTCCCAAAGCGGGACTTCAATAGACACTTCCAGGTGAGGATACCATCTAGACGAGAATGGAGAAGAGGTTCAATAGGAGAGGACCATACCATCACACTCTTTACCGACGGGTCCAAAATTTACTGCGGAGTAGGCACGGGGGTATTCTCCGCTGATCTAGGCAAATCTCTCTGTATACGTCTACCGAACTCGGCCAGCATCTTCCAAGCAGAAGTACTAG
>JAPZAG010002810.1:0-14138 GCA_027475135.1 Bactrocera correcta | reverse complement strand
TTATATATATACTATTATATTACTTCAGTAATATAAAGAGGGTTAATTAACTTAAATATGTTAAACTAATGATTTGAAGCATTTCGATATCGATTGCTAAATGTGTAAATACAAAAAAATCGCCTATATACATAAATATAAGATTACGGAATTCTTCTAAATGCACTGCCGTTATGCCGCCATAGCTTTATATCAACTTCAATACGTTAAAGAAGATTAATTAACTTAAATATGTTAAACTAACGATTTGAAGCATTTCGATATCGCTTGCTAAATGTGAATATACAACAAAATCGACTTTATACCTAAATATAACATTACGGAATTCTTCAAAATGCACTGCCGTTATGCCGCTATGGCTTTATATCAACTTCAATACGTTAAAGAAGGTTAATTAACTTAAATATGTTAAACTAATGATTTGAAGCATTTCGATATCGCTTGCTAAATGTGTATATACAACAAAATCGACTTTATACCTAAATATAAGATAACGGAATTCTTCTACAGGCACTGCCGTTATGCCGCCATGGCTTTATGCCAACTTCAATGCGTTAAAGAAGGTTAATTAATTTAAAATATGTTAAACTAATGATTTGAAGCATTTCGATATCGCATGCAAAATGTGTATATACAACAAAATCGACTTTATACCTAAATATAAGATAACGGAATTCTTTTAAATGCACTGCCGTTATGCCGTTAAGGCTTTATGCAGACTTCAGTAAGATAGAGAGGATTAATTAACTTAAATATGTTAAACTAATGATTTGAAGCAATTCGATATCGATTGCTAAATGTGTAAATACAAGAAAATCGCCTATATACTTAAATATAAGATTACGGAATTCTTCTAAATGCACTGCCGTTATGCCGCCATGGCTTTATATCAACTTCAATACGTTAAAAAGGGTTTAAATTTAAACTTAAATATGTTAAACTAATGATTTGAAGCATTTCGATATCGCTTGTATATACAAGAAAATCGAATTTATACCTTAATATAAGATAACGGGATTCTTCTAAATGCACTGCCGTTATGCCGCCATGGCTTTATATCTAACTAATGATTTGAAGCATTTCGATATCGCTTGTATATACAAGAAAATCGAATTTATACCTTAATAAAAGATAACGGGATTCTTCTAAATGCACTGCCGTTATGCCGCCATGGCTTTATATCAACTTCAATACGATAAAGAAGGTTTATTAACTTAAATATGTTAAACTAATGAGTTGAAGCATCTCGATATCGATTGCTAAATGTGTATATACAACAAAATTGACTTTATACCTAAATATAAGATTACTAAATTCCTCTAAATGCACTGCCGTTATGCCGCAATGGCTTTACGCCAACTTCCGTTCGTTAAAGAAGGTTTATTAAATTAAATATTTTAAACTAATGATTTGAAGCATTTCGATATCGATTGCTAAATGTGTATATATAAGAAAATCGACTTTATACATAAATATAAGATTACGGAATTCTTCTAAATGCACTGCCGTTATGCCGCCATAGCTTTATATCAACTTCAATACGTTAAAGAAGATTAATTAACTTAAATATGTTAAACTAATGATTTGAAGCATTTCGATATCGCTTGCAAAATGTGTATATACAAGAAAATCAAATTTATACCTAAATATAAGATAACAGGATTCTTCTAAATGCACTACCGTTATGCCGCCATGGCTTTATATCAACTTCAATACGTTAAAGAAGATTAATTATCTTAAATATGTTAAACTAATGATTTGAAGCATTTCGATATCGCTTGCTAAATGTGTATATACAACAAAATCGACTTTATACCTTAATATAACATTACGGAATTCTTCTAAATGCACTGCCGTTATGCGGCTATGGCTTTATATCAACTTCAATACGTTAAAGAAGGTTAATTAACTTAAATATGTTAAACTAATGATTTGAAGCATTTCGATATCGCTTGCTAAATGTGTATATACAAGAAAATCGACTTTATACCTAAATATAAGATAACGGAATTCTTCTACATGCACTGCCGTTATACCGCCATGGCTTTATGCCAACTTCAGTTCGTTAAAGAAGGTTTATTAGCTTAAATATGTTAAACTAATGATTTGAAGCATATTGATGTCGATTGCTAAATGCGAATATACAACAAAATCGACTTTATACCTAAATATAAGTTTACGGAGTTCTTCTAAATGCACTGCCGTTATGCCGCCATGGCTTTAGATCAACTTCAATACGTTGAAGAAGATTAATTAACTTAAATATGTTAAACTAATGATTTGAAGCATTTCGATATCGCTTGCTAAATGTGTATTTACAAGAAAATCGACTTTATACCTAAATATAAGATAACGGAATTCTTCTACGTGCACTGCCGTTATACCGCCATGGCTTTATGCCAACTTCAGTAAGATAGAGAGGATTAATTAACTTAAATATGTTAAACTAATGATTTGAAGCATTTCGATATCGATTGCTAAATGTGTAAATACAAGAAAATCGCCTATATACTTAAATATAAGATTACGGAATTCTTCTACATGCACTGTCGTTATGCAGCCATGGCTTTATATCATCTTCAATACGTTAAAGAAGGTTAATTAACTTAAATATGTTAAACTAATGATTTGAAGCATTTCGATATCGCTTGCTAAATGTGTATATACAAGAAAATCGAATTTATACCTAAATATAAGATAACGGGATTATTCTAAATGCACTGCCGTTATACCGTTAAGGCTTTATGTAGACTTCAGTAAGCTAAAAAATGTTTATTAACTTAATATGTTAAACTAATGATTTGAAGCATTTCGATATCGATATCTAAATGTGTATATAAAAGAAAATCGACTTTATACCTAAATAAAAGATTACGGAATTCTTCTACATGCACTGCCGTAATGCCGCCGTGGCTATATGCCAACTTCAGATCGTTAAAGAAGGTTTATTAACTTAAATATGTTAAGCTAATGAGTTGAAGCATCTCGATATCGATTGCTAAATGTGTATATACAACAAAATCGACTTTATACCTAAATATAAGATTACGGATTTCTTCTAAATGCACTGCCGTTATGCCGCCATGGCTTTAGATCAACTTCAATACGTTAAAGAAGGTTAATTAACTTAAATATGTTAAACTAATGATTTGAAGCATTTCGATATCGCTTGTATATACAAGAAAATCAGGTTTATTAACTTAAATATGTTAAGCTAATGAGTTAAAGCATCTCGATATCGATTGCTAAATGTGTAAATACAACAAAATCGACTTTATACCTAAATATAACATTACGGAATTCTTCTACATGCACTGCCGTTATGCCGCCATGGCTTTATGCCAACTTCAGTTCGTTATAGAAGGTTTGTTAACTTAAATATGTTAAACTAATGAGTTGAAGCATCTCGATATCGATTGCTAAATGTGTATATACAAAAAAATCGACTTTATACCTAAATACAAGATTACGGATTTCTTCTAAATGCACTGCCGTTATGCCGCCATGGCTTTAGATCAACCTCAATACGTTAAAGAAGGTTAATTAACTTAAATATGTTAAACTAATGATTTGAAGCATTTCGATATCGCTTGCTAAATGTGTACATACAAGAAAATCGACTTTATACCTAAATATAAGATAACGGAATTTTTCTACAGGCACTGCCGTTATGCCGCCAAGGCTTTATGCCAACTTCAGTACGTTAAAGAAGGTTTATTAACTTAAATATGTTAAACTAATGTTTTGAAGCATTTCGATATCGCTTGCTAAATGTGTATATACAACAAAATCGACTTTATACCTAAATATAAGATTACGGAATTCTTCTTAATGCACTGTCGTTATGTCGCCATGGCTTTATATCACCTTCATTACGTTAAAGAAGGTTAATTAACTTAAATATGTTAAACTAATGGTTTGAAGCATTTCGATATCGATTGCTAAATGTGCAAATACAAGAAAATCGACTTTATACCTAAATATACAATTATAACATTACGTAATTCTTCTAAATGCACTGCCGCTATACCGTTAAGGCTTTATGTAGACTTCAGTAAGCTACAAAATGTTTATTAACTTAATATGTTAAACAAATGATTTGAAGCATTTCGATAACGATTGAAAAATGTGTATATACAAGAAAATCGATTTTATGCATAATATAAGATTACGGAATTCTTCTACATCCACTGCCGTTATGCCAACTTCAGATCGGTAAAGAAGGTTTATTAACTTAAACATGTTAAACTAATGAGTTCAAGCATTTCGATGTCGATTGCTAAATGCGTATAAACAACAAAATCGACTTTATACATAAATATAAGTTTACGGAATTCTTCCAAATGCACTGCCGTTATACCGTTAAGGCTTTTGTAGACTTCAGTAAGACAAAGAGGATTAATTAACTTAAATATGTTAAACTTATGATTTGAAGCATTTCGATATCGATTGCTTAATGTGTATATACAAGAAAATCGACTTTGTACCTAAATAAAAGATCACGAAATCCTTCTACATGCACTGCCGTAATACCGCCATGGCTATATGCCAAATTCAGATCGTTAAAGAAGGTTTATTAACTTAAATATGTTAAACTAATGAGTTGAAGCATCTCGATATCGATTGCTAAATGTGTATATGTGGAGATCACCACTCTACACTAGTTATAATAATTACTCCTAATTTTGATTTGTACTGTACATAATATTTATTCGTACTATACTTCTTAAGTTTGCCATTTTATGTAATTTATCCTTAAACTTAACGAATGTAAGAATGTGAGATCAAAAGCACTAAATTGAAATATAGTTCGTCAGCGACCATCAAAGTGTGAACAACAATTCTTCCTAGTACTGCATCATCGCCAAATTGGTGTCAGAAGAGAAAAATTTTTTGATATTTTTCTAAACCCCGCGCTTATTCAAAATGGACGAACACCTTCAACCTGTGGAAAGCGAAACCATATCTGGCAGCGATGGAATTCCAGTAGTCCCAGAAGCATTTAGACACTACGGAAGCAGTTGGAGCGCCAATGACATTCAACCTGAAAGTCAAAGTCATACGGTCATACATTTAGAGGCAGCAAGTGAAGCTGCGCGTCAGACGAAGCCAGCGCAGACAGAGGGCAGCGAAGTACCGTATAGGAATTTACATCAGCCGAACATAGTACCGTTTTCACAGCAACGTAAAAATGATGCGATCCCGTTTCCAGATCATCAATGTGTACAGTTTGGACCGCTTCAACGGTATACTGCACCTGAAGCACATGCACGTATTCCGATGCCTCGCATAACACCAAACGATATGGATGCATGGTTCACATCGGTGGACTATTGGTTTAAGGCATGCAACATGAACAGCGACGCTCAACGTTATTACCATGTGATGGCTACTTTAGATCCTCTTACGCTACCAACCATTAGCCAAATCAGTAAAAACGCAGAAAATACGCAACGCATTACCAACTCAGGCATTGGCATGTATGAGTTTCTCAAGACTGAACTTCTCAAATATTTTGGTGAAAGTTATCAACGTAAAATTCAACGATTATTGGAGGAGATGGTACTAGGTGATCAACGTCCGAGTCAACTATTTAATGCCATGAGACGAGTGGCAGGAAATTCCTTTTCGGAAGAAACTCTTAGAGCCATGTGGATCCAACGCTTACCGGAATTAATAAGAGCATCCGTAATCGCACGCGAAGGTACGATAGATGTCCAAATTGCAGTTGCCGACGCTATTATGGAAACGTTAACCCAGCGTCAAATTTGTTCATCATCGGATCACGCCGCCAGTACATCGTCTCAGACTCAACAAGACACGATTTTTCAACTATCAAATACGATTAACGAATTGCAACGCAAATTTGATAATATGCGCACACGAGAACGCAGTCGCTCACGCACTAGTCGCAGATTTCCTAGACGACATAGTCAATCGAGTGAGCGAAGATCTTCCTCACGCAATACAAAAGAATGTTGGTACCATCAAACTTTTGGAGACTCCGCCAACCGATGCCGTAGTCCATGTCTACGTCGACAAAGTACCAACACCCAGCATGAATGACTAGAAGTTTCAGTCAGCGATGCTGACGCCAATCACGTCAACGCAGCAGTAAATCAACTTTTCATCAAAGACCAGTCATCAAACGTAAAATATCTCATAGACACTGGTGCCGATTACAGTGTTCTTCCAAACAAAAACAATTTTAATTCTCTTCGCCCAACAAACGTCACGTTATACGCAGCCAACGGTACTCCAATAAAAACTTACGGTTTAGTACGCCAACACGTGGATCTTGGTCTTCGTCGCAAATTCATGTGGAACTTTATGGTTGCAGACGTTAATACATCAATCATTGGCAGTGATTTTATTCGTCACTACGACTTGATCATCGATCTAAAACGCAACAAATTAATCGACAACAAGACAAATCTCGAAGCGCCTTGCACTATTCACAAAGAGTTGAATATGCAGATAAAAGCTTTCGACATACAGTGTCCATTCGCAAAGTTATTCAAGGAATTTAAGGACCTCACAGAAATGAATCTAGATCGAAAACCAGTAAAGACTGAGGTATGTCACGTAATTGAAACCCAAGGTCAACCCGTTACAGCTCGTGCTCGAAAGCTCGACCACAATAAACTTAAAGCCGCACGAACTGAATTCGAATATCTGATGCAAATAGGCGTGTGTCGCCCTTCGAAGAGCAATTGGGCTAGTCCGCTTCACATGGTCCGCAAAGCAGACGGCAATTGGCGACCATGTGGAGATTACCGTGCGCTCAATAAAATCACCATTCCAGACCGTTATCCTATTCCGTTTATTCATGACTGCTTAACAATCCTACGAGGAAAAACAGTTTTTGGCAAGATCGATCTACAAAGAGCATTCCATCAAATACCCGTTCGACCGGAAGACATAAAGAAAACAGCCATAATAACACCATTCGGTCTATATGAGTTTACTCATATGACGTTTGGTCTACGAAATGCAGCACAAACTTTTCAACGCCTCATACATGAAGCCTTACGAGGTCTTGACTTCGCCTTTCCTTATGTTGATGACATATGCATAGCTTCAGCAAACATGGAGGAACATGCGAAACATATACGCATGATATTCCAACGACTCCGCGCAACTGGTCTAACAATTAATCCATCGAAATGTGAATTTGGTAAGAAAGAAATAAAATTCTTAGGTCACAGCATTACGCATAAAGGTATTCGCCCGCTACCAGAAAAAGTTGAGGCTATTTTAAAAGTTAAACGACCTACAGTGGCCAACGAATTAAAAAGTTTCCTAGCATCTATCAATTTCTATCGCAAATTTTTACCTAACGCCGCAAAACGTCAAGCCGTTTTACAAACACTTATCAAAGGAAACAAACGCAATGATAAAACTCGTATCGATTGGACAGATGAAGCAATCAACGCTTTTGAAGATTGTAAACAAAATATGGCCGATGCAGCTACTTTAGCATACCCTCATGTTGGTGCTCAACTCCGTTTATTCACAGACGCATCCGATGTCGCAGTAGGAGCTGTACTTCACCAATTAGTAAATAACGAACCAGAACCCCTTGGATATTTTTCACGTCGTCTAACGGAAACAGAAAAGCATTACTCAGTTTACGATAGAGAACTTCTTGCAATCTATCTCGCCATAAAACATTTTCAATTCCTAATCGAAGGCAATCAAACATGCATTTATACGGATCATAAGCCATTAATTTATTCTTTTCATAAGCGAAACGACAAAGGTTCACCTCGTCAGATTAGACAACTTGACTATATTAGTCAGTTTACAACAGACATCCGTCACATTCCGGGTTCAAAAAACCAAACCGCAGATATATTGTCGCGTATCAACACAATAACATCGATCAACTACACTGATATGGCCAACGAACAAAAATCTGACTCAAACATTCAAGCACTTGTTACTGGTAAGATAAAACACTCTTTACAACTTAAACATTTCAGATTGGAAGGCAGCAACGCTACATTACTTTGCGATGTATCAATGAGCCAAGTTAGACCCATCGTACCGCAAACGATTTGTAAGCAGATTCTACACAATGTTCACGACCTCGCTCACGTTGGGGCCAACGCAACTCTAAAGATGATTTCTCAACATTTTGTTTGGGTAAATATGCGAAAGGACTGCAAAGCATTTGTTCGTGCCTGCATCCGTTGCAGTCGCAGCAAAGTTTTACGCCACATCAAGTCTCCATTACAACGTTTAGAAATGCCAGACCAACGCTTTCAAGTTGTTCACGTTGATATAATTGGACCATTACCTCTTAATCAGGGATTCAAATATTGTCTTACACTCATCGATCGCTTTTCGAGATGGCCCGAAGCGATACCTCTTGTCGACATTCAAGCAGAAACAGTATGTAGAGCTTTCTTGAACGAATGGGTTGGACGATATGGCTCACCTCAGAAGATAATCACAGACCAAGGAACTCAATTCGAATCCAAAATGTTTCAAGAAATGTTACTAACATTAGGTACTCAGCGTGAACGTACATCACCGTATCATCCACAAACGAATGGATTGATAGAAAGGTGGCACCGTTCATTCAAAAACGCCATACTAGCCACCGGAAAAGAATCTTGGGTAGATAATTTAGGACTTACTCTTTTAGGACTACGAAATGCCGTTAAGGAAGACTTAAAGGCTTCCGCAGCCGAAATGTTATTCGGAACCGCAACACGATTACCTGGCGAGTTTTTTACTACAAAACCAAATATGCAGCCGAACTCAATTTTTGTTGAAAAATTACGACGTCATCTTCAAAAAATTCGTCCCGTCGAAACTTCATGGCATTCTCCAAGTACACCATTCGTAAATAAGAATTTATTTCAATCAACACACGTATATGTACGCAACGATCGAGTAACTCCTTCTATGACACAACCATACGATGGACCCTATAAAGTTATTTCAAAAAACGACAAAAATTTTACAATCGAAATAAAAGGCAAAAACATCGTTATTTCAATCGACCGCCTCAAGCCAAGTTACAATATAGCAGATGAAAAACCAGCTGTTAATTCTAACCAAACCTCAGACCCTCTAGATGTATTGCAAGTCAATTCACAGAAATCTAGAAGGGGGGTAATGTGGAGATCACCACTCTACACTAGTTATAATAATTACTCCTAATTTTGATTTGTACTGTACATAATATTTATTCGTACTATACTTCTTAAGTTTGCCATTTTATGTAATTTATCCTTAAACTTAACGAATGTAAGAATGTGAGATCAAAAGCACTAAATTGAAATATAGTTCGTCAGCGACCATCAAAGTGTGAACAACAATTCTTCCTAGTACTGCATCATCGCCAAATATATACAACAAAATCGACTTTATACCTAAATATAAGATTACGGAATTCTTCCAAATGCACTGCCTTTATACCGGCTTTATGTAAACTTCAGTAGGATAAAGAAGGTTAATTAACTTAAGTATGTTAAAGTAATGATTTGAGGCATTTCGATATCGCTTGCTAAATGTGTATATACAAGAAAATCGTATTTATACCTAAATATAAGATAACGGAATTCTTCTAAATGCACTGCCGTTATACCGTTAAATCTTTATGTAGACTTCAGTAAGCTAAAAAATGTTTATTAATTTAATATGTTAAACTAATGATTTGAAGCATTTCGATATCGATATCTAAATGTGCATATAAAAGAAAATCGACTTTATACCTAAATAAAAGATTACGAAATCCTTCTACATGCACTGCCGTAATACCGCCGTGGCTATATGACAAATTCAGATCGTTAAAGAAGGTTTATTAACTTAAATATGTTAAGCTAATGAGTTGAAGCATCTCGATATCGATTGCTAAATGTGTATATACAACAAAATCAACTTTATACCTAAATATAAGATTACGAAATTCTTCCAGATGAACTGCCGTTATACCGTTATGGCTTTATGTAAACTTCAGTAAGATAAAGAAGGTTAATTAACTTAAATATGTTAAACTAATGATTTGAAGCATTTCGTTATTGATTGCTAAATGTGTATATAAAAGAAAATCGACTTTATACCTAAATATAAGATTACGGAATTCTTCAAAATGCACTGCCGTTATGCCGCCATGGCTTTATATCAACTTCAATACGTTAAAGAAGGTTAATTAACTTAAATATGTTAAACTAATGATTTGAAGCATTTCGATATCGATTGCTAAATGTGTATATACAAGAAAATCGACTTTATACCAAAACATAAGATTACAGAATTCTTCTAAATGCACTGCCGTTATGCCGCCATGGCTTAGTGCCAACCTCAGTTCGTTAAAGAAGGTTTATTAACTTAAATATGTTAAACTAATGAGTTGGAGCATCTCGATATCGATTGCTAAATGAGTATATACAACAAAATCAACTTTATACCTAAATATAAGATTACGAAATTCTTCCAGATGAACTGCCGTTATACCGTTATGGCTTTATGTAAACTTCAGTAAGATAAAGAAGGTTAATTAACCTAAATATGCTAAACCAGCTATTTGAAGATTTTCGATATCGATTGCTAAATGTGTAAATCCAAGAAAATCGACTACATACCTAAATATAAGATTACGGAATTCTTCTACAAGCACTGCCGTTATGGCGCCATGGCTTTATGTTAACTTCAGGCGTTAAAGAAGCTTTATTAACTAAAATATGTTAAACTAAAGATTTGACGCATTTCGATATCGATTGCTAAATGCATATATACAAGAAAATCGAATTCATACCTAAATATAAGATTACGTAATTCTTCTAAATGCACTGCCGTTATGCCGTTATGGCTTTATATTAACTTCAGTCCGTTAAAGAAGGTTTATTAACTTAAATATGTTAAACCAGTTACATGAAGCATTTCGATATCGATTGCTTAATGCATATATACAAGAAAATCGACTTTATACCTAAATATAAGAAAACGGAATTCTTCCAAATGTACTGTCGTTATGCCGCCATGGCTCTTTATCAACTTCAATACGTTAAAGAAGGTTAATTAACTTAAATATGTTAAACTAAGGATTTGAAGCATTTCGATATCGCTTGCTAAATGTGTATATACAAGAAAATCGAATTTATACCTAAATATAAGATAACTGAATTATTCTAAATGCACCGCCGTTATGCCGTTAAGGCTTTATGTAGACTTCAGTGCGTTAAAGAAGGTTTATTAACTTAAATATGTTAAACTAATGATTTGAAGCATTTCGATATCGATTGCTGAATGTGATATACAAGAAAATCGACTTTATACCTAAATATAAGATTACGGAATTCTTCCAAATGTACTGTCATTATGCCGCCATGGCTTGGTATCAACTTCAATACGTTAAAGAAGTTTAATTATTTTAAATATGTTAAACTAATGGTTTGAAGCATTTTGGTATCGCTTGCTAAATGAGTATATACAAGAAAGTCAAATTTATACCTAAATATAAGATAACGGAATTTTTCTAAATGCAGTGCAGTTATACCGTTAAGGCTTTATGTAAACTTCAGTGCGTTAAAGAAGTTTTATTAACTTAAATATGTTAAACTAATGATTTGAAGCATTTCGCTATCGATTGCTAAATGTGTATATACAAGAAAATCGACATTATACCTAAATATAAGATTACGGAATTCTTCTACATGCACTGTCGTTATGCCGCCATGGCTTTATATCAACTTCAATACGTTAAAGAAGGTTAATTAACTTAAATATGTTAAACTAATGATTTGAAGCATTTCGATATCGATTTGTAAATGCATATATACAAGAAAGTCGAATTTATACCCAAATATAAAATTGCGGAATTCTTCTAAATGCAGTGCAGTTATACCGCCATGGCTTCATGTCACCTTCGGTAGGTTCAAGAAGGTAATTTTACTTATATATTTTAAAACTAATGATTTGAAGCATTTCGATATCGATTGCTTAATGTGCTAGTACAAGAAACTTGACTTTATACCTAAACATAGGATAACGGAATTCCTCCAAATGCACTGCCGTTATTCCGCCATGGCCTTATGTTAACTTCAGTTAGTTAAAAAAGGTTTATTAACTCAAATATGTTAAACCTGTTATTTGAAGCATTTCGATATCGATTGCTTATTGCATATATACAAAAAAATCGACTTCATACCTAAATATAAGATTATGGAATTCTTCCAAATTACTGTCGTTATGGCGCCATGACTTTATTTCACCTTCAATACGTTAAAGATGGTCACTTAACTTAAATATGTTAAACTAATGATTTGAAGCATTTCTGTATCGATTTCTAAATGCATATATACAAGAAAATCGACTTTATACCTAAATATAAGATTACGGAATTTTTCCCAAATTAATGTCGTTATAGCGCCATGGCTTTTTTTCACCTTCAATACGTTAAAGAGGGTTTAAATTTAAACCCCTTATATGTTAAACTAATGATTTGAAGCATTTCGGTATCGATTGCTAAATGTGTATATACAAAAAAATCGACTTTATACCTAAATAAAAGATTACGGAATTCTTCCAAATGTTTGTGGTTATGCCGCCATGGTTTGTATCAACTTCAATACGTTAAAGAAGGTTAATTATTTTAAATATTTTAAAACTAATGGTTTGAAGCATTTCGATATCGACTGCTAAATGGGTAAATACAACAAAATCCACTTTATACCTAAATATAAAATTATAACATTACGGAGTTCTTCTAAATGTACTGCCGTTATACCGCTAACGCTTTATGTAGACCTCATTAAGCTTAAAAATGTTTATTAACTTAATATGTTAAACTAATAATTTGAAGCATTTCGATATCGATTGCTAAATGTGTATATACAAAAAAATCCAATTTATACCTAAATATAAGATGTTATGCCGCCATGGCTTTGTGTAAACTTCAGTGCGTTAAAGTAGGTTTGTTAGCTTAAATATGTTAAAATAATGATTTGAAGCATTTCGATATCGATTGCTAAATGTGTATATACAAGAAAATCGACTTCATACCAAAATATAAGATTACGGGATTCTTCCAAATGTACTGTCGTTATGCCGCCATGGTTTTATATCACCTTCAATACGTTAAAGAAGGTTAATTAACTTAAATTGTTAAACTAATGATTTGAAGATTTTCGAAATCGACTGCTAAATGCATATATACAACAAAATCGACTTTATACCTAAATATAAGATTACGGAATTCTTCTAAATGCACTGCCGTTATGCCGCCATGGCTTTGTGTTAACTTCAGTGCGTTAAAGTAGGTTCGTTAACTTAAATATGTTAAACTAATGATTTGAAGCATTTCGATATCGATTGGTAAATTAGTATATACAAGAAAATCGACTTAATACCTAAATATAAGATTACTAATTCTTCTAAATGTTTTGCCGCTATGCCGTTAAGGCGTTTGTAGACTTCAGTAAGATAAAGAGGGTTAATTAACTTAAATATGTTAAACTAATGATTTGAAGCATTTCGATATCGATTGCTAAATGTGTATATACAAGAAAATCGACTTTATACCTAAATATAAGATTACGGAATTCCTCTAAATGCACTGCCGTTATGCCGTTATGGCGTCTTTTTTAAACCTCAGTTCTTTTAAAAAGGGTTTTATTAACTTAAATATGTTAAACCAGTTATTTGAAGCATTTCGATATCGATTGCTTAATGCATATATACAAGAAAATCGACTTTATACCTAAATATAAGACTACGGAATTCTTCCAAATGTACTGTCGTTATGCCGCCATGGCTCTTTATCAACTTCAATACGTTAGAGAAGGTTAATTAACTTAAATGTGTTAAACTAAGGATTCGAAGCATTTCGATATCGCTTGCTAAATGTGTATATACAATAAAATCGACTTTATCCCTAAATATAAGTTTACGTAATTCTTCTAAATGCATCGCCGTTATGCCGTTAAGGCTTTATGTAGACTTCAGTGCGTTAAAGAAGTTTTATTAACTTAAATATTTTAAACTAATGATTTAAAGCATTTCGATATCGATTTTTTAATGCATATATACAAGAAAATCGACTTTATACTCAAATATAAGATTACGGAATTCTTCCAAATGTACTGTCGTTATGCCGCCATGGTTTGTATCAACTTCAAAACGTT